>JAJOZX010010430.1:115000-136279 GCA_023014485.1 Bathynomus jamesi
CATTTTAACCACAGTGTTTTTATGCATAACCTCACAGATTGAGACCCTGGGAGCAAGAGAATATACGTTTGAAAATCCCTCCTATGCTTGAGGACCACCCTAATATATATATTATATATTAGGGTGTCTCTTATTGGGTAGTCAAAAATTGAAATGTTGAATTATTTTATCTGCACCCCCTAAAATAGTTCCATTTAGCATAAAAACTAAACTTGAAAGTTTGACACAAATTGGCTCATATTTGGGGGTCGCCCCCGGCTAATAAAAATGGTGACCATGGCATAATAGCTCCTGACATATGATTATGCTCATTATACACATAATTCCTTCCTTCTTTTTTAGTTTGATTCGTTTTTATAAGTATAGGCCTTCTTATTTATCATTGATCCTTTTCTAACCTATCCTTGATGATGTTATATCCATCCTTTGGTCCTCAATCCTTTTTTATCCAATCCTTTTTCTCCTATCCAAAATCCTTCCTGGCTCTTTTTTTTATATACAATCACATGAAGCATTGCTACAAAAAAAAACGATTAGTTTTATTATATAGAGATAAATTCAAAATGCCAGTGCTATTTACATACTTTAATTACTTTAATTAGCATTATTTCCTTATACAACATTTATTTAATATACAATGATTATACAATATGGTGTATTTTAAGGTGCGACCTCATTGATGGTTATTTTTTGAGAAGAACAGTTTTTGATGGAACTGGGTGACTCTGCGTGTTTTGCAACAATTTGGAGCAGGAACTGGAGCTGCTCTTCCCCACTGTCAATTTCTTATTCAGCTCTTGAACTAAAGCTACTGCACGTTCTGCCCGGTCATTTACAACAGATAGAGCTGCAACAATAGCTCTGGCCCTTAAATATTCACAGTTGGATGTCCAAGTGCTGGGTGCCTTGTTCAGAAATCCTTCTGGCAAATTCAGCTTAGTAAAGAATTCTCTAGTATTTCTTGTAACAAGTTGGTGTAGTCCTTCACCAGAGCAGAAGTTCGATTCAGGAATCCGAGGACGCTTGGGTGGTCTATCAGTACTCACTCTTCTAATGCCTTTACCATGCGTTTCTTTACATCTGTAGTAATTCGCTCATCAAAGAAAGCAAGACCAACTGCTTCTTCAGACAGGTACCATAAGTGGTTAGAGAGCTTTTTTTTAGTTGCATCAGAAATCTTTTTGTTAGGATAATTAATCAATGACCTCATAAGGAGCCAGTCATTAAATGGGGTTTCAGTAGGGAGTGAGGATGTTGTCCAAGCCTTCATATAGATGAGAACAGAAAAAAGGGAAAGATCTCGAATTCCTCGTTCTTCAGTCTTAGTCATCTTGAACTGGTTTCGAAAAAGCCACATCTTGATAGAATAGAGCGCTTTGGACATCCAGCGAGCTCGATGCATGGCACCTGGTGCACGAAACTTGATGCCTTTATTGGGGACACCAAGAAAGATGATGGACAGATCCAAAAGTTCTTGATAGTCATCCCGTAGCATAGGTGCCTGGGATCTAGCAAACTGAATTAGTTCAGTTTTAGACTGGATAATTGCTTCTTTAGTAATCGTGTCTGTCTCACCTGTTTGGAACTGGCTTTGATCAACAGAAGTCCAATTGTCACGAAAACGCTTAAAGATCAATATCTCTGGACCAGTTGATGTAGATCCCAATGTTGCTTCAAATGCAGCTCCCAACAATAAATCTAAAACATGGTGTCTACAGGCAAGTACAAAACATCATGTCCCAATTTTGCTTCGATGAGAGCACAGGCTCCACTATATTGACCCGTGTTTGAAGCTGTTGTATCGAAACAAATATTCATTTAATTGAATTCATCATAAATATGATGATTAATTAATTAAAACATATGTTTAGTATACTTGACAACTGTTAGTAATTTCAAATATTAATTGCATAAATAATAGCTATATTTTATGAACTTTAATAAGCGGGGGCGACCTCTAAAAATTGTTCAATCCAAACAAATTTTTATATGTGATGTTTTTTCAACCAATGGAACTGGTTGAGGAGGCGCAACCTAAACAAATCAACACTTCGAAAATAAGAGACACCCTAATATATATATATATATATATATATATATATATATATATATATATATATATATAGGGTGAGTCAAAAGTCTCCATACATAGGCAAAATGGTCACTTTATTATGCAGTCACTTGTAAGTCACAAAATATGCTCTATGTGGGCACCATTACACTGAATGCACATACAGATACGTTCCTCCCAGTCATGGCAAACGCGCGTTAACACGTCTGGTGTTATGCGTGCATACGCATCACGAATGCGTTCCTTTAGCTGGTCCGTGTTTTGTATTTTCACCTGGTACACCATGGCCTTCAAGTGCCCCCACAAGTAAAAATCAAGGGGGATGAGGTCTGGGGACCTTGGAGGCCACTCCACGGGACCACGGCGGCCAATCCAGTGACCCGGAAACTGCTTTTAGTTTTATCATGAACATTTTGCCTATGTATGGAGACTTTTGACTCACCCTGTATATATATATATATATATGCAAAGTTTACCCCCATCAGGATTTGAACCCGGACCCCCTCTAACTCAGAGACGGGGGTTTGAATCCTGGTGAAAGATAAATTTTGCATATGCAAAAATACGCGGTTGTGCGTTTATATTTCCATATATATAAAATTTAAAATTACGTGTAATTGCTTGCTTTATGCTCGGTAATTTCCAATAAATTTTCAACAAAACGAATTTGAAATTTCCTTTGTACAAAGGCAAAGCAATTCCCCATTTTATTATTACGTTACAAGAATAAGCTAGTTTAAATAAAAAATTGCTCCAAGACATTCAGAATTTAGCTTTTGAGTCAAAGTCGAGAATAAATAGGACATATGGCGTATGGTTAATTTCATTCTTTACCAAAAAGCAAAATTGTACAAAGAATTTGAAGAGATTTTATAGGGTGTACTGTGATTCTCTTTTTCGAACTTCGATTTTATATATATACTGTACAGGGTGGGCGGAAAGTAGCTCCCTATTTTGGATTGGTAAAAAAATATGTATATTATCCATTTTTCAGAAAAAATAATATGAAAAGGTAGGCATACATGGTAGGTTTTCTCTAAAATTCAATGTGGGCTCCAACTCTTTCCACCAGCTTCTGGAGCCGCCCAGGAATGGCGTCCACTGTCTTAGCAGGAACTCCGGCGGGATGGAGGACATGACTTCCCGAATTCGGTCCTCCAGTTCTTCCAATGTCCTCGGTTTGGTGCGGTAGACTTCTTCCTTTACCCACCCCCAAAGAAAGAAGTCGCACGGTTACCGCTGAAAAACGGCAGAATCGGTACAGTGTAACGGTGTGGTGTGGTATGACCTCAGATTCAGGTTGTGGGCCCGTTCCTTCTGCGCAACACCATGAATGCTGAGCGGTACCTTGCTATGTTGCGAAACGAGGTCTGGCCGGTTGTCAGCACATGGGAGAACATCGACGATCTGATATTTATGCAAGATGGCGCCCCTCCGCACTTCGCTCTTGTTGTCCGTGAGTGGTTGGATGCCCACTTCCCTGGGCGTTGGATGGTCGTCGTGGTCCACATCAATGGCCAGCCAGGAGCCCCGACTTGACACCGTGCGACTTCTTTCTTGGGGTGGGTAAAGGAAGAAGTCTACCGCACCAAACCGAGGACATTGGAAGAACTGGAGGACCGAATTCGGGAAGTCATGTCCTCCATCCCGCCGGAGTTCCTGCTAAAGTCAGTGGACGCCATTCCTGGGCGGCTCCAGAAGCTGGTGGAAAGGTTGGAGCCCACATTGAATTTTAGAGAAAACCTACCATGTATGCCTACCTTTTCATATTATTTCTTCTGAAATAAATGGATAATATACGTATTTTTTTACCAATCCAAAATAGGGAGCTACTTTCCGCCCACCCTGTATATATATATATCTATTATATATATATGATGTAAATAACGCACTGTCGCGACGAAGTATGGCGAAGGAAACCACTCTTCAGGAAGACGTAAATTTTTATTTCTTTAACACCTATACAGTTTCGCCTCCTCCTCCTCCTCCTCGCATTACCAATTGAGAAGGGGTCGCGAGGAGCCGAAACTGTATTGGTGTTAAGAAATAAAAATTTACGTCTTCCTGAAGAGTGGTTTCCTTCTCCATACTTCGTCGCGACAGTGCGTTATTATATATATATATATATATATATATATATATATATATATTCCGAAAATTCCTTTCCTCGCCTCGTTTTCTCACGTCCAGAAGAAGTGAACATGGTGGTGAAATCCAAATACATGGGCGGAAGCCCGCATGGAAGGTGCAGACCTCTAGAAGATTCCTCTAAAACCGCTGGAGATTTCCATGTCACCAGAACGCGGCTATAAAAGCGGAAGCCCAATTCATTTCAATCTCATTTCGTACAAGTCGCTTTCCAACCTTCGTCCCAGAAACTCCGCTCCACATCACTCGACGACGATCCCTCGACCTTCTTACTGGAATTTCGCCTCACTCAACATCTGTCCATTCCACATTCGATTCTCACTTCTCGTTCAACAAGAACTTCATCGCTGTTGCAAGCCTGCAACCACTTCATCCGTCTTGCAACTTTTACAACCGACGTGGCACAATTATATACCTACTTTCTTATAAGTTGAAACACTCGCCAATTTTTTTTATGTAGGTAGGAGGGGGCCAAGGGTGATCGCCCGCAGAAATACCTCCCGTTAGAAGAAGGAAAGAGCCGAATCAAGGTCTCCGATGCTCTTAAAACGATGCTTTTTTTTATAATTTTGAAAAGATTGTGTAGTGTGTAAAATGCATGTATGTGTAGTAAGGAATAGGAAAAGTGTGTGTTTCAGAGCATGCTGACTGCTCACAGGTAGATGAGACACAGAAAAGATCAGCTAAAGAGGACAGTGACGGGAGAAACGGGAGTTCCAGCACTCCCTGTCTCCTGCCTATATATATATATATATATATATATATAATCCATGATAAAAGTTTTGTCTCTCCAACTAAGCACACCGACAAAAAATAGCACCGATAGTAGGAAGTTCAAGGTCATACAAGTAGCGGTGACGTAGCACACAGGATAAGATCTGTTTCGTGAGGTGGTGAAGAACAAAGTGTGTGTTGGATATAGTCTGCAAAATGGGTCGTGAGGCAGACGTTACTCAGTGGCAAAAAGGAGCCATCGTGTTTGGCAGAGCCCGGACACAAAATGTCTGAAGTAGCCCAATTTGTTGGTGTGTCAACGCGTACTGTCCAGCGAGTTTACAAAGAGTGGTGTAGTTCGCAATCAACTGAAAATCGACGGCGTAACTGTGGCCGGAAAACAATTCTCGACAATAGGGGCCGCCGCCATGTTTCTCGTCTAGTAACTGCAAATCGTTTTCAACCAGAGAACAATTGCTCCAAGAAACCAATGAGGTTCTCCAGCGACCAATTTCCGAACGGACATTGCGACGAGAACTGCATGCGATGGACATCTGGAGCAGGGTACCACGGAAGAGGCCGCTGTTAACAGCAAGTCACAAATTGGCACGTTATAATGGACTCAGAGGCACAAAAACCGGACTGCGGAAGATTGGAAACGTGTAATTTGGTCCTATGAGTCCCGTTTTTGTTTGTTCTCCAATTGGGAGGCGACGAGTACATCGCAGGTCCAATGAAGCCTTTAATCCTGAATGCGTCGAAGGTGTTGTTCAGGCTGGAAACAGAAAGTGAAGCGCAGGAATAGACACCCACGACTCTGGCGGAACTTCGGGACCGGCTGATGAACGAG
Organism: Bathynomus jamesi; assembly: GCA_023014485.1. Classification (NCBI taxonomy): domain Eukaryota; kingdom Metazoa; phylum Arthropoda; class Malacostraca; order Isopoda; family Cirolanidae; genus Bathynomus; species Bathynomus jamesi. Next base: position 120,784 of record JAJOZX010010430.1, read on the forward strand.
TGGCAGCAAATCGATGTTCAGTACATGCACAACCTCGTAGAGTCTCTGCCTCGCCGGATTAGTGCGGTTATCAAGGCCAGAGTCGCCGTCACACGTTATTAGGTACATTCTGAGAGGGGTGACTAATTTTTTGTCCGGTGTGCTTATTATAAAATATATAGATCAAATTTCTTTACCGCTTTTACAATATGCTCAGTTACCATGGCAACTGAAAATCATTCACAAAGGAAAAATATTTTTTTTTTCCTAACATTCCCCCTTGGAGTACTTCCCTGGTCGATTGGTGTCTATAATCTTCTGTTCACGATAGGAATACAATTATTTAAATAAATAAGCGATGATTATTCTTTTGTTGAACAAAGAAACAATCTTTTTACTTATAATTATCACTTGTATTATATATATATAGTCATGCGGGTTGCTTCTACAGAGCTTCAATTTAATATTTAGGAGAAAATCCAATGACAAGGAGAAATGTAAATGCCATGAAAAGTCTTCTTTAATGCGCAACGTTTCGAGCAATACGCTCATCTTCAGGCTGTTTAATAACAATGTGAAATTAAAATCAATATTGAATGAAAAACAAAACAGAAAATTTCTATAACCTATTCGTAAAGACAAATTTTAAAAGCTGAGAAAAGAGGGTTAAATTCTAAGTATATACAGATTTACATATAAAAATTAAGAAGTTATTTTTAAATACATGTAGTAAATGGAAATTAATACACTGGAAAAATTACCAATAGTACACTGGAACAATGGAACTATCTACCTTACACTGCAGTATCCGAGGCTGACTAATTTGAGCAGAGACAAAGAACGGGAAACACGAGAGATGGCGAGGGCGATTGGGGAAGGAGGGATTATAAGGAATTGGGGAAGGAGGAGGGATCATAGCAAATTGAGAGGGACGGCCGATGAGTCAACATTCAGACTAGGGGACAATGCTTTAATGAACAGCGATTCTAAAATTCTTAGTGAGTTGGGACAAGTATTACAACCAAGAATTTTAAAATTGTCTAAAGTGACATCAATTTTACATTTAATGCTGTGTTCACGAATACTCGAGGCTTCTTTAGTTTTTTAAATTTTACCTGTTCGGCCACTTATTCCCATATGCGAATAAAATCTAGCCCTGAGAGAGCGAACAGTGCTGCCGATGTAATTCCCAAGGAGACACCTGGGGCAGGTAAATAAATATACAACACCGCTACGCAACGAGTCAGGGGTTCGATCCTTCGCTGAGAAAAAGCTACCTAAAGACGTTTTATTAATAAATATGATGCGGAAATCAGTATGATAAAAAAATTTCCTTAACAATTTTGTAAATTTAAGCTTAAATTCCTTATTCAAAGGACCCATTTCAGGTACCAAGAAATATTTTATATCCTTCGGCACTGTAATACATGGAAGTTGAGGGCTATAAACATTATTTAAGAAGGATCTAATTAGTTTGTCTACATATTGAACAGGAAAACTATTATTAGTAAATATGATCTTAGATTATTAAATTCATCATTAAGTAAGGTAAAATTAGAGGTCAAATTATATCCTCTGAACAGGAAGAGTTTTAATACAAGACATCTTATAGTTGAAATCAGTAAAACTAAAAAAATTCATGCCCAAACCAGTGAAAGTGGGTTTCCTGTAAACTGATGTAGTAATAGAATCACCGTTTTTCGAAATTAAAAGATCTAAGAAGGGGAGGGAGCCATTTTGCTCAGTTTCCATTGTATACGTTATATTGGGGTGCAAAGAATTTAGGAAGTTAAAGAATTGTTGCGCTTGTACCGCATTATCAAAGACTGCTATCGAATCATCAACGAAGCGTCGATAGAAAATTGGCTTGAGATGAGTGGAGATTGTCTAAAAATTACACTTTCTAAATGAGTCATAAAAAAGTCAGCTGCTAACGGTCCGACTGGTGATCCCATCCCTACCCCATCAATTTGTTGGTAAACCTTATTGTTGAAAGTGAAATAGCATTGTTTGAAGACCAATTCTAAAGTTCCTTCAAATGAGACAATGAAAAACCATGAAATTATCAACTGAGCTAAAAACCCTATCTAAAATAATGGCAATAGTTTCAGATACAGGTACATTTGTGAAAAGTGACTTTACATCAAAACTGACAAAAAACTTTTTTGAATCGAAGTTTTTACCAAGGAGGTCTTTTGAATTCAAAAGACCCCTTGGTAAAAACTTCGATTCAAAAAAGTTTTTTGTCAGTTTTGATGTAAAGTCACTTTTCACAAATGTACCTGTATCTGAAACTATTGCCATTATTTTAGATAGGGTTTTTAGCTCAGTTGATAATTTTCATGGTTTTTCATTGTCTCATTTGAAGGAACTTTTAGAATTGGTCTTCAAACAATGCTATTTCACTTTCAACAATAAGGTTTACCAACAAATTGATGGGGTAGGGATGGGATCACCAGTCGGACCGTTAGCAGCTGACTTTTTATGACTCATTTAGAAAGTGTAATTTTTAGACAATCTCCCACTCATCTCAAGCCAATTTTCTATCGACGCTTCGTTGATGATTCGATAGCAGTCTTTGATAATGCGGTACAAGCGCAACAATTCTTTAACTTCCTAAATTCTTTGCACCCAATATAACGTATACAATGGAAACTGAGCAAAATGGCTCCTCCCCTTCTTAGATCTTTTAATTTCGAAAAACGTGATTCTATTACTACATCAGTTTACAGGAAACCCACTTTCACTGGTTTGGGCATGAATTTTTTTAGTTTTACTGATTTCAACTATAAGATGTCTTGTATTAAAACTCTCCTGTTCAGAGGATATAATTTGACCTCTAATTTTACCTTACTTAATGATGAATTTAATAATCTAAGATCATACTTTACTAATAATAGTTTTCCTGTTCAATATGTAGACAAACTAATTAGATCCTTCTTAAATAATGTTTATAGCCCCAACTTCCATGTATTACAGTGCCGAAGGATATAAAATATTTCTTGGTACCTGAAATGGGTCCTTTGAATAAGGAATTTAAGCTTAAATTTACAAAATTGTTAAGGAAATTTTTTTATCATACTGATTTCCGCATCATATTTATTAATAAAACGTCTTTAGGTAGCTTTTTCTCAGCGAAGGATCGAACCCCTGACTCGTTGCGTAGCGGTGTTGTATATTTATTTACCTGCCCCAGGTGTCTCCTTGGGAATTACATCGGCAGCACTGTTCGCTCTCTCAGGGCTAGATTTTATTCGCATATGGGAATAAGTGGCCGAACAGGTAAAATTTAAAAAACTAAAGAAGCCTCGAGTATTCGTGAACACAGCATTAAATGTAAAATTGATGTCACTTTAGACAATTTTAAAATTCTTGGTTGTAATACTTGTCCCAACTCACTAAGAATTTTAGAATCGCTGTTCATTAAAGCATTGTCCCCTAGTCTGAATGTTGACTCATCGGCCGTCCCTCTCAATTTGCTATGATCCCTCCTCCTTCCCCAATTCCTTATAATCCCTCCTTCCCCAATCGCCCTCGCCATCTCTCGTGTTTCCCGTTCTTTGTCTCTGCTCAAATTAGTCAGCCTCGGATACTGCAGTGTAAGGTAGATAGTTCCATTGTTCCAGTGTACTATTGGTAATTTTTCCAGTGTATTAATTTCACATTTACTACATGTATTTAAAATAACTTCTTAATTTTTATATGTAAATCTGTATAACTTAGAATTTAACCCTCTTTTCTCAGTCTTTTAAATTTGTCTTTACGAATAGGTTATAGAAATTTTCTGTTTTGTTTTTCATTCAATATTGATTTTAATTTCACATTGTTATTAAACAGCCTGAAGATGAGCGTATTGCTCGAAACGTTGCGCATTAAAGAAGACTTTTCATGGCATTTACATTTCTCCTTGTCATTGGATTTCTCCTAAATATTAAATTGAAGCTCTGTAGAAGCAACCCGCATGACTATATATATATAATACAAGTGATAATTATAAGTAAAAGATTGTTTCTTTGTTCAAAAAAGAATAATCATCGCTTATTTATTTAAATAATTGTATTCCTATCGTGAACAGAAGATTATAGACACCAATCGACCAGGGAAGTACTCCAAGGGGAATGTTAGGAAAAAAGAAAAATATTTTTCCTTTGTGAATGATTTTCAGTTGCCATGGTAACTGAGCATATTGTAAAAGCGGTAAAGAAATTTGATCTATATATTTTATAATAAGCACACCGGACAAAAAATTAGTCACCCCTCTCAGAATGTACCTAATAACGTGTGACGGCGACTCTGGCCTTGATAACCGCACTAATCCGGCGAGGCAGAGACTCTACGAGGTTGTGCATGTACTGAACATCGATTTGCTGCCACTCGTTCATCAGCCGGTCCCGAAGTTCCGCCAGAGTCCGTGGGTGTCTATTCCTGCGCTTCACTTTCTGTTTCCAGCCTGAACAACACCTTCGACGCATTCAGGATTAAAGGCTTCATTGGACCTGCGATGTACTCGTCGCCTCCCATCATTGGAGAACAAACAAAAACGGGACTCATAGGACCAATTACACGTTTCCAATCTTCCGCAGTCCGGTTTTTGTGCCTCTGAGTCCATTTATAACGTGCCAATTTGTGACTTGCTGTTAACAGCGGCCTCTCCGTGGTACCCTGCTCCAGATGTCCATCGCATGCAGTTCTCGTCGCAATGTCCGTTCGGAATTGGTCGCTGGAGAACCTCATTGGTTTCTTGGAGCAATTGTTCTCTGGTTTGAAAACGATTTGCAGTTACTAGACGAGAAACATGGCGGCGGCCCCTATTGTCGAGAATTGTTTTCCGGCCACAGTTACGCCGTCGATTTTCAGTTGATTGCGAACTACACCACTCTTTGTAAACTCGCTGGACAGTACGCGTTGACACACCAACAAATTGGGCTACTTCAGACATTTTGTGTCCGTGGGCTCTGCCAAACACGATGGCTCCTTTTTGCCACTGAGTAACGTCTGCCTCACGACCCATTTTGCAGACTATATCCAACACACACTTTGTTCTTCACCACCTCACGAAACAGATCTTATCCTGTGTGCTACGTCACCGCTACTTGTATGACCTTGAACTTCCTACTATCGGTGCTATTTTTTGTCCGGTGTGCTTAGTTGGAGAGACAAAACTTTTATCATGGATTATATATATATATATATATATATTATAGGCAGGAGACAGGGAGTGCTGGAACTCCCGTTTCTCCCGTCACTGTCCTCTTTAGCTGATCTTTTTCTGTGTCTCATCTACCCTGTGAGCAGTCCAGCATGCTCTGAAACACACACTTTTCCTATTCCTTACTACACATACATGCATTTTACACACTACACAATCTTTTCAAAATTAATAAAAAAAAGCATCGTTTTAAGAGCATCGGAGACCTTGATTTCGGCTCTTTCCTTCTTCTAACGGGAGGTATTTCTGCGGGCGATCACCCTTGGCCCCCTCCTACCTACATAAAAAAATTGGCGAGTGTTTCAACTTATAAGAAAGTAGGTATATAATTGTGCCACGTCGGTTGTAAAAGTTGCAAGACGGATGAAGTGGTTGCAGGCTTGCAACAGCGATGAGTTCTTGTTGAACGAGAAGTGAGAATCGAATGTGGAATGGACAGATGTTGAGTGAGGCGAAATTCCAGTAAGAAGGTCGAGGGATCGTCGTCGAGTGATGTGGAGCGGAGTTTCTGGGACGAAGGTTGGAAAGCGACTTGTACGAAATGAGATGAAATGAATTGGGCTTCCGCTTTTATAGCCGCGTTCTGGTGACATGGAAATCTCCAGCGGTTTTAGAGGAATCTTCTAGAGGTCTGCACCTTCCATGCGGGCTTCCGCCCATGTATTTGGATTTCACCACCATGTTCACTTCTTCTGGACGTGAGAAAACGAGGCGAGGAAAGGAATTTTCGGAATATATATATATATATATATATATATATTATATATATAATATAACGCACTGTCGCGACGAAGTATGGAGAAGGAAACCACTCTTCAGGAAGACGTAAATTTTTATTTCTTAACACCAATACAGTTTCGGCTCCTCGCGACCCCTTCTCAATTGGTAATGCGAGGAGGAGAGGAGGAGGCGAAACTGTATAGGTGTTAAAGAAATAAAAATTTACGTCTTCCTGAAGAGTGGTTTCCTTCGCCATACTTCGTCGCGACAGTGCGTTATTTTACATCATATATATATATATATATATATATATACAGGGTGGGCGGAAAGTAGCTCCCTATTTTGGATTGGTAAAAAAATACGTATATTATCCATTTATTTCAGAAGAAATAATATGAAAAGGTAGGCATACATGGTAGGTTTTCTCTAAAATTCAATGTGGGCTCCAACTCTTTCCACCAGCTTCTGGAGCCGCCCAGGAATGGCGTCCACTGACTTTAGCAGGAACTCCGGCGGGATGGAGGACATGACTTCCCGAATTCGGTCCTCCAGTTCTTTCCAATGTCCTCGTTTGGTGCGGTAGACTTCTTCCTTTACCCACCCCCAAAGAGAAGTCGCACGGTGTCAAGTCGGGGCTCCTGGCTGGCCATTGATGTGGACCACGACGACCCATCCAACGCCCAGGGAAGTGGGCATCCAACCACTCACGGACAACAAGAGCGAAGTGCGGAGGGGCGCCATCTTGCATAAATATCAGATCGTCGATGTTCTCCCATGTGCTGACAACCGGCCAGACCTCGTTTCGCAACATAGCAAGGTACCGCTCAGCATTCATGGTGTTGCGCAGAAGGAACGGGCCCACAACTGAACTGAGGTCATACCACACCACACCGTTACACTGTACCGATTCTGCCGTTTTTCAGCGGTAACCGTGCGACTTCTTTCTTTGGGGGTGGGTAAAGGAAGAAGTCTACCGCACCAAACCGAGGACATTGGAAGAACTGGAGGACCGAATTCGGGAAGTCATGTCCTCCATCCCGCCGGAGTTCTGCTAAAGACAGTGGACGCCATTCCTGGGCGGCTCCAGAAGCTGGTGGAAAGAGTTGGAGCCCACATTGAATTTTAGAGAAAACCTACCATGTATGCCTACCTTTTCATATTATTTTTTCTGAAATAAATGGATAATATACATATTTTTTTACCAATCCAAATAGGAGCTACTTTCCGCCCACCCTGTACAGTATATATATAAAATCGAAGTTCGAAAAAGAGAATCACAGTACACCCTATAAAATCTCTTCAAATTCTTTGTACAATTTTGCTTTTTGGTAAAGAATGAAATTAACCATACGCCATATGTCCTATTTATTCTCGACTTTGACTCAAAAGCTAAATTCTGAATGTCTTGGAGCAATTTTTTATTTAAACTAGCTTATTCTTGTAACGTAATAATAAAATGGGGAATTGCTTTGCCTTTGTACAAAGGAAATTTCAAATTCGTTTTGTTGAAAATTTATTGGAAATTACCGAGCATAAAGCAAGCAATTACACGTAATTTTAAATTTTATATATATGGAAATATAACGCACAACCGCGTATTTTTGCATATGCAAAATTTATCTTTCACCAGGATTCAAACCCCCGTCTCTGAGTTAGAGGGGGTCCGGGTTCAAATCCTGATGGGGGTAAACTTTGCATATATATATATATATATATACAGGGTGAGTCAAAAGTCTCCATACATAGGCAAATGTTCATGATAAAACTAAAAGCAGTTTCCGGGTCACTGGATTGGCCGCCGTGGTCCCGTGGAGTGGCCTCCAAGGTCCCCGACCTCATCCCCCTTGATTTTTACTTGTGGGGCACTTGAAGGCCATGGTGTACCAGGTGAAAATACAAAACACGGACCAGCTAAAGGAACGCATTCGTGATGCGTATGCACGCATAACACCAGACGTGTTAACGCGCGTTTGCCATGACTGGGAGGAACGTATCTGTATGTGCATTCAGTGTAATGGTGCCCACATAGAGCATATTTTGTGACTTACAAGTGACTGCATAATAAAGTGACCATTTTGCCTATGTATGGAGACTTTTGACTCACCCTATATATATATATATATATATATATATATATATATATATATATATATATATTAGGGTGTCTCTTATTTTCGAAGTGTTGATTTGTTTAGGTTGCGCCTCCTCAACCAGTTCCATTGGTTGAAAAAACATCACATATAAAAATTTGTTTGGATTGAACAATTTTTAGAGGTCGCCCCCGCTTATTAAAGTTCATAAAATATAGCTATTATTTATGCAATTAATATTTGAAATTACTAACAGTTGTCAAGTATACTAAACATATGTTTTTAATTAATTAATCATCATATTTATGATGAATTCAATTAAATGAATATTTTTTCGATACAACAGCTTCAAACACGGGTCAATATAGTGGAGCCTGTGCTCTCATCGAAGCAAAATTGGGACATGATGTTTTGTACTTGCCTTGTAGACACCATGTTTTAGATTTATTGTTGGGAGCTGCATTTGAAGCAACATTGGGATCTACATCAACTGGTCCAGAGATATTGATCTTTAAGCGTTTTCGTGACAATTGGACTTCTGTTGATCAAAGCCAGTTCCAAACAGGTGAGACAGACACGATTACTAAAGAAGCAATTATCCAGTCTAAAACTGAACTAATTCAGTTTGCTAGATCCCAGGCACCTATGCTACGGGATGACATCAAGAACTTTTGGATCTGTCCATCATCTTTCTTGAGGTGTCCCCAATAAAGGCATCAAGTTTCGTGCACCAGGTGCCATGCATCGAGCTCGCTGGATGTCTAAAGCGCTCTATTCTATCAAGATGTGGCTTTTTCGAAACCAGTTCAAGATGACTAAGACTGAAGAACGAGGAATTCGAGATCTTTCCCTTTTTTCTGTTCTCATCTATATGAAGGCTTGGACAACATCCTCACTCCCTATGAAACCCCATTTAATGACTACTCCTTATGAGGTCATTGATTAATTATCCTAACAAAAAGATTTCTGATGCAACTAAAAAAAAGCTCTCTAACCACTTATGGTACCTGTCTGAAGAAGCAGTTGGTCTTGCTTTCTTTGATGAGCGAATTACTACAGATGTAAAGAAACGCATGGTAAAGGCATTAGAAGATGAGTCTACTGATAGACCACCCAAGCGTCCTCGGATTCCTGAATCGACTTCTGCTCTGGTGAAGGACTACACCAACTTGTTACAAGAAATACTAGAGAATTCTTTACTAAGCTGAATTTGCCAGAAGGATTTCTGAACAAGGCACCCAGCACTTGGACATCCAACTGTGAATATTTAAGGGCCAGAGCTATTGTTGCAGCTCTATCTGTTGTAAATGACCGGGCAGAACGTGCAGTAGCTTTAGTTCAAGAGCTGAATAAGAAATTGACAGTGGGGAAGAGCAGCTCCAGTTCCTGCTCCAAATTGTTGCAAAACACTGCAGAGTCACCCAGTTCCATCAAAAACTGTTCTTCTCAAAAATAACCATCAATGAGGTCGCACCTTAAAATACACCATATTGTATAATCATTGTATATTAAATAAATGTTGTATAAGGAAATAATGCTAATTAAAGTAATTAAAGTATGTAAATAGCACTGGCATTTTGAATTTATCTCTATATAATAAACTAATGTTTTTTTTTGTAGCAATGCTTCATTGCTGATTGTATATAAAAAAAGAGCCAGGAAGGATTTTGGATAGGAGAAAAAGGATTGGGATAAAAAGGATTGAGGACCAAAGGATGGATTATAACATCATCAAGGATAGGTTAGAAAAGGATCAATGATAAATAAGAAGGCCTATACTTATAAAAACGAATCAAACTAAAAAAAGAAGGAAGGAATTATGTGTATAATGAGCATAATCATATGTCAGGAGCTATTATGCCATGGTCACCATTTTTATTAGCCGGGGGCGACCCCTAAATATGCCAATTTGTGTCAAACTTTCAAGTTTTAGTTTTTATGCTAAATGGAACTATTTTAGGGGGTGCAGATAAAATAATTCAACATTTCAATTTTTGACTACCCAATAAGAGACACCCTAATATATATATATATATATATTAGGGTGGTCCTCAAGCATAGGGGGATTTTCAAACGTATATTTCTCTTGCTCCCAGGGTCTCAATCTGTGAGGTTATGCATAAAACACTGTGGTTAAAATGTCATTGAGAAATAATAATATTTACCCTGTGCTCAAGAAGGTTGAAGTTATGCCCCTATGTGGGCCGTTGACACGCCTTGCTGAGAGGGTCGGATTGTGTGTGGTGTTGCTCTCACCGTTGACAGATTAGTGTTTTTTTTTGGCTTGCCTTTAGAATTGGTATTAAACGTTTCCAATGTATCTTCCCCAGGTGTTATTTTGGTGAAATGGCCAGTACACGTTCAAAAGACTTCCTTGTGACGCCAGTCTCTGCACTCACGGGGAGCAAGCTGCCGTCCATCGGCGACGTCCTCGGCCTGACTCTGCACAAGCTGAGCACGAAGGCGGCAACGACGACGAGGGAGGCTGTCACGGCCGTTGCTGATGAAGTGCTTATCTTGTGGACGAAAGCGCGGATTCCAACGACGAGACGAGACCACATCACTGAGAAGCTAGAGAAGTTGTATGGCGAATACAAGCTTCTCAAGAACAAGAATCGACGCTCAGATGCCCAGATTGCACGGGAAGCCTCTTCCAGCAGATGTTCTGCAACCTCTTCGATGTCGCCCACGCTGACGCACTGAACATGATGAACATCGAGGAGGACAAGGCCTTCCTGATCGCCCAACGAGAACCGGCCGCAGGGGGACCATGGGAGGAGCTGATGTGGTCCTGGCTCGCACAGAGCGCAATGTTGCGCAGCGAGGGAGGCTGAACAACGCCGTCGGCGCCGTGCGACTGAAGAAATGGCCACTACTTCTCAAACAGCAGAATTGGCCTCTTCCAGCTCGAGCTCTTCACCCCCCAGCGACTCTCCCACCCGTGGCGCTGTCGGAGGTTGCAGCCCACCCAAGCGCAGTCGGCCGGCAATATCATTTCACCGGCACTGGCGGCTAGCTTGGACCGCACGAAGCTGACCGACCGCGACGCCGTTTACGTGCTTGGTGAGACGGCTCGGTCCCTTGGCCACAACATTGATGAGTTGAACATCAACCGGTCGTCCATACGGCGCCAGAGGATGGCGCAACGCCAACAAGTTGCCGCTCAGCTCAAGGAGCCCTTCTATCGAGAAGCTGCGCTCGTTGTTCACTGGGATGGGAAGCTGATGGCGGATCTGACGTCCAAGGAACAGGTTGATCGACCCCGATCCTGGTCTCTTGTGGCGGCGAGGTGCAGCTCCTCCAGGTCGCCAAGCTCGGTTCCGGTACTGGTGCAAACTGTGCAAAGCTGTGGTGGAAGCTCTGCGAGACTGGGGATTGGATGACAAAGTTGGTGCCCTCCGTTCGACACTATGGCTTCAAACACGGGAAAGAACACAGGTGCATGCGTGCTGATCGAGCAGGAACTTGGGAGAAGCCTCCTCTATCTGGCATGTCGTCACCATATCCTGGAGCTTCTTGTCAGTGCGGTTTTCACGGAAGTCCTTGGACCGTCGTTGGCACTCGAGGTTCAGCTCTTCAAGCGATTCAAGGCGCAATGGGAGTTTGTGAACCAAGAGATTATGACCACGTCATGAGTGATGCCAACGCTCGTCAAATCGTCGCGGAGGATGCAGACTCCATCATCGAGTTCTGCAAGAAGGCCTTGCAGAAAGGTCACCCCCGGGATGATTATTTGGAGCTCTTGGAACTCACCATCATCTTCCTCGGCGGAGTGGCCCCCCTGGGATTCGGTTCCGAGCGCCCGGTGCGATGCACCAGGCCCGCTGGATGTCGAAGGTGTTGTACGCCCTGAAGGTATGGATGTTCCGGTGGCAGTTACGGCTCACAGCCACGGAAGAGGCCGGAGTTCGGCGCCTGAGTGTGTTCGCCGTGAAGTTCTACACAAAGGCGTGGACGGAGGTCCCGAACGCGGCGAAGGCCCCCCTGAGAGATCTCTGGCTCCTCCAGGCTCTGGAAAAATACGAAGACAAGGAGGTGGCGAAAGCAGCCAAGTCGAAATTCGCCAACCACCTGTGGTACTTGTCCGAGGAGTTGGTGGCCCTGGCTCTCTTCGACGACGATGTTCCTCTGGAAACGAAGGCGATGACTGCTGCGATGTTGGAGGAGCCAACGGAGGAGGACGACCCGCCCAAGAGAGCGTCGGTCCTGGCGTGCTCTTCCCTGTCATTAGAGACATTCGTGATGGGGAGGACTCGCCAGTTCTTCGACCGACTCCAATTGCGACGTGGATTCCTGGAACAGGATGTGTCGAAATGGCCGGACAGCGAGCAATTCCAAGCGGCTGCCGAGGTGGTCCGGAACCTGTCCGTGACCAACGACCATGCCGAGCGGGCCGTGGCGTTGGCACAAGAATACAACAGGCGCCACACGAAGAAGGAGGACCAGCTGCAGTACATGCTCCTGGGTGTTGCAGAGCACTGGAAGAAATTCCCGGACTCGGAAGGCCACGCTGCAAACCGGGCGACAATGAGTGGTGTCAGCACCCATGAGACCCCCGCCCCTGAGAGGCTAATACCCTTAAATGGGGGGGACCCGGAGGCTGGATACCCTATAAACTTCAACCTTCATGAGCACAGGTAAATATTATTATTTCTCAATGAAATTTTAACCAGTGTTTTTATGGGTAACCTCACAGATTGAGGCCCTGGGAGCTGAATAATTCCAACTTTCGATTTTGAGGACCACCCTAAATTATATAATTAATATATATATATACTGTACACACACACACACCACATAATATATATATTATATATATATATATATATATATATATAGAGAGAGAGAGAGAGAGAGAGAGAGAGAGAGAGAGAAGAGAGAGAGAGAGAATTCCCTTATTAAGATCACTGTTTGGGACTTCGTGAAATTAGTCTTGATGAAGAATCGCTCATTTTAGAAAAAGTGTCACAAAAGTGACATACTGTATTGATTTAACTCAAGCATCGATGCTGATATTTGTTGCTTTTAAACATGGACCCGTCTTAAATTTACGTTTACTTTATTCTATTTTCATTTTTTGCTTAATGGGCTACTTTAATGTCACTTATTTACAGAGATACGTACCTCATTGACAGTTAAACAGTCAAGCTGCTTTTCATAAGCATGACCAAGTCATTGTTTCTTCCACCTTCTTGAAAAGTGTTCGAAAGAGGTGTTTGTGGTAAAATGCCTTAAATGTTTTGGTTGATACCTTGATTTAGGGGTTTTAGGACTGAATGCAAGTGCAACAGCTTTACATTACTATACGCAACTATTGTGTGAGGTGCTACATTGTCAAGAATACGAATTACAGTCTTCTTTTGTAACTTCATCATCTTGAAGTCCGCAGATATGCCACATACATTTTCAAAACATTTAGGTTTTAAAGTTAGCAGCTTCCGAGTTGTCACTCGTAATTTTGTCACAAATGTTTGCGACTTGAACTTGCATTTTCAACTTAAACCGACCAATACAAACTTTCGTTTTATGATCTCTGAATCTGGATTTACGTCATACCAAATTATGATGGCTTTTACTCCTCTTTCAACAGTCAATAACTTTCTCGACCTTCTCGACTTACGAGAATAATTTACGCTGTACCTTTAACAGTGTCGAAAAAAAAAAAACAGATTTTTAATTCTACTTTAAATTCGGACAATTTTTATCGTTCTAAGAGTAAAAATAACGCTAGTAAATGTTTTTGTACCTCTGGTCAGATCCCCAAAACCAAAACTATATTTCAATTAAATAAATATTTAAGGGACTTCCATACGGCATTTACCTTGTAACTAATATTGTATTTTGTACCATAAGTGTTTTTTCCCATAATAAAAAGGCATTTACTTTTTTACAACCCCATTTAAGTCCTAAAATATAATCCATCTCAGATGACTTCAGTCCTTTAAGATCTTATCACAGGTAAATTTTTCCTCGAAGATACTGATATATCTGCTACCTGACCACCGCATTCCTTGCTGACCGCTAATTTTCTGATAAGAGTCAGAGTTGAGAGTTCATACAGCCCTTGGGACTCGTGACACTGACCGGAAATCCGAATACAGTATCGGTCGCAATATAAAATATAGAAATAATGATAATAAAACAAGGAATGATACAAGACTTAATTTAAGCTACCGCATAATCAAGTTACTCCTTTTGGAAGGTTGCCCGCACACTCACAGAGGCTCTACTGCATATATATATATATATATATATATTATATATATATATATATATATATATATAATTATAATGTGTTCAGACCAAAAAAATCCTAGGATCCACTCATGGCTGTCTACCTGAGTTCGTAATTGTGTATTGTGCATGTCCCTCTGTGCGGAGAGACCTACAATTTTTATGTGGGTTTCCAACCACAATGCCTTATTTTACTACCTAAATTATAACCAATCTATCAACATATGCATCTAATCGATTTTTAAACATGTTTATAGACGTGCTACTAATTACTTCTACCCGGCAACTGCTGTCTCGAACCTTCTACTTGTCAACTTACCCCCGTTTATTTCTAGTCCTATTATATTGAGATATTTCGAAAAAGATATCTCTATCTACGTTTATCGAAACCATTCATAATTTTAAAACCTGGATTAGATCACCCCTTAGCCTCCTAGTCCTCGAGTGTAGTCAATTTTAAACTCTTTAAGCCTATCCTCGTACGACTTCGACGGAAGCGACGGAATCATCTTAGTTGCTCTTTGAACTCTTTCTTTCGTCTATCTTTTCGCATATACAGATTCCAAAATTGGATCGCGTACTCCAAATGGGGTCTAACTAATGATTTATAAAGAGAAACATAATATCGCGCGATTTGTACTCAAAATTCCGAGCTACATATAAAACCTAGCACTTTGTTCTCTTTATTGACCGCTGCTGTACTTTGTTTCGCTTACTTTTAAATCAGCAGTGACTATACTAAATTACCGTTACGCGAACCTATATGTAATTTTGCACTTATCGACGTTAAATCTCATTTGCCATGTGACTGACCAATCAACGATTTTATTCAGATCTTCCTGGATTTTACCTTTATCTTCGTCATTAATCGCCCTACCACCCAACTTCGTGTCGTCCACAAACTATATATATATATATATATATATGAATAAATCCACGAAGGAAAGGAAACACAGAATGGTGCTCAAGCGCTTTCGTCTAATGACATCCTCAGGATCCTCAGTGTTTCCTGAGGATGTCATTTAGACGAAAGCACTTGAGCACCATTCCATCGTTTCCTTTCCTTCGTGTTTTATTCATCATAATATTTTTCGTGTACTTTCGTGAAATAATTTTCACATATATATATATATTATATATATATATATATATATATGGCAGTAAAATCACAAAATAACACGTGATCTATTAATAACAAACAACCACAAGGAAAAAGGAAAAGAGAAACACGAATCAGAGCGCTTTCGTGATATTTTACATTTCA
>JAJOZX010010431.1:5000-70000 GCA_023014485.1 Bathynomus jamesi
AAGTAATGGTAAATGACAAATACCATAGTTTTTTCTTTTTCATGATGCTAGCCCGACGTGGGCAACGGGTCACTCGCAAAGAGGTCCCATAAATATAGCTTCCCTCACCAGCTATCTGCAAAGCAGACAGGATCCAGATTTGGGACATGGATCTAGGGTTTAAAGCAGCCTAGCCCTGCTACATTTAGAACCTCAATATAAGCAAAAGACTCGCTGCCTTCACGTCAGATTGAATACATCAAAGAAAAAGGGGTAACTATTATATTTTTAGCCAAAAACCAAAACTTAAACCTCAACTGGCAGAATTGAGCGTCCACTTTTCAAGGCACATAACATTTGAAGATGGGAATGAACTCAGAATGGTCCCCTGAGTTTTTTATGATACACACAGACCGTGTATGGAACAAGGAACTCTTCTGGGATAATTAAATCCACTATAGTCCGAATAGTAATGGTAAATGACAAATACAATAGTTTTTTCTTTTTCATAATGCTAGCCCGAAACGGACATGTTATGTGCCTTGAAAAGTGCTCTCAATTCTGCCAGTTGAGGTTCAAGTTTTGGTTTTTGGCTAAAAATATAATAGTTAATAGTTATCCCTTTTTCTTTGATGTATTCAATCTGACGTGAAGGCAGAGAGTCTTGTTTATATTGAGGTTCTAAATGTAGCAGGGCTAGGCTGCTTTAAACCCTAGATCCATGTCCCAAATCTGGATCCTGTCTGCTTTGCAGATAGCTGGTGAGGGAAGCTATATTTATGGGACCTCTTTGCGAGTGACCCGTTGCCCACGTCGGGCTAGCATCATGAAAAAGAAAAAACTATGTCATTTACCATTACTTATTCGGACTATAGTGGATTTAATTATCCCAGAAGAGTTCCTTGTTCCATGCAATGTATCATTATATATATATATATATATATATATATATATATATATATATATATATATATATATATAGAAAAGTGTTTCTACCAGAAAATAAATGTTAAAATTTAAAGATATTCTGTTTGTATAAATTAACATATTAATCCTTTAAAAGATATTCTGTTCAACTAAATTAAAATATGATTCCGTTACATTTTTAATGTTTGTATAGAGTGCCTCGATGCCCGCGGATTCTCTGCGCCTTTTCGATAAGCCTAACGAAAACTGTGTGCCACGTCTAATCTTAAACGGAGATTCCCAAATTGTAAATGTTCTTTTCAATTATTATAAATCACATAAAAGAGTTAAGTGTAAAACTACAATTGTATAAATTCTTTTGCTAATATTCAATTATACCAATTCTCTCGTTAATATCATTATTAGAGTAAGATTTTGCAAGTTTAATAGTCTTCTGTAACACGTGGCAATAGGGTTTGTCAATTTGGGAGGTGAAAATTAATTTTTGCCAATTCCTTCACTGAGGGGTTTTAAAAATGTTTTTGGATGTGAAGAATTCAAATCTGCTATTATTTTTGTGATTGCTCAACACTTAGCTTGGTAAATCTACGTTTGATTAAAAAGCACATAAATTGCTCTCGGAAAACAACATTTATTAATTTTAGCTTCTCAAAATGTCAGGTAATGCTATAAAAATTTTAGTTTCTCTGCATAAAACATATCCTTGTAATCATAAAACAACATTAGAAAGTAATGACATCAGTAAAAAAAAATATTTAAACAACAAGTTTCATCAAGTCTTGCTTTGATTCGTTCTTGGACATCAGCCGCCGACTTGCTTCTTGGCCTCTGATATAGCCCTCACGTTTCTCATGTGTATACACTCTGCCTGCTGCCTCTGTGACTTGTTTCACACACCTCTCTATTGACTGAGCATGAAGGGCCACTGTGGAACTTGCATAGGCTTGTCAAAGAACTTCTTTACTTCCGCTGTAGTCAGTTTACATGTCAAAGGAGGTTCAAATACCCCGTCAGACCAGTCTGTCAGCTCCAACACGGAAGAAGCACTGGGGTTGATGGAAGGTGTCTTCCTGGGACGTACAGAAAGATCTCCAAGTGTGTCATCATCTCCCCCTCATGACAACAATCTTTTGGACACCAGCTCTCCTCTCCTCACTGTCATCTGAGCACAAGAGTGTCTGGATTATCATTTCGCTGAATGCATACCATGCTGAGCGCTTGATGGTTGGCAAAACAGCATCCACTACAGCCTTCTTTTGCAGCCTAACTAGCCGCAGCTGAAACAAGATGTGGCGTGGGCCTTCCACCCAAGTGTTTTACTTTGATGTTGAACCAACAGGGGTAGTACACACCAACAATGTATTCCACTATCAGTCTTAAGTTGTTGAGGGTTTTGCCTTTAAGGCCATGTTTTGAAACCCATATGCAACAAAGCCTGTTTGCTGTTGTCAACCACCTTGACTGGCTCACTGGACCAATTTCAAGAAGGGCCAGATCTGTGGGAAGTTCTCCTGTCCTTATGGCCTGTGTGATCCTATACCCGTACGCTTGATCAGTAGAGAGATCCTTTACGACATTGTCACTCAGTGAAGTAAGAGGCTCTCCAATTGAGAGTTTGGTGAATGAAGGATCAATTTCAAGTTCGGTTGCAGTGTCTAGCATCTTGCCAATGTTACCTGTCCACTTGTTGTTAGACAAGGTCTTCCCATCCAGTGCTGTGATCAAGTGTCGCAGGGGTAACTCGTTAGTGTGGAGGGCACAAACCAACCAGATCAGCTTACGGTGAAGCTTGACCTCTACCCAATGCATGGAACCACCCTCCCAGCCAGTGTTAACATTTGTAGAATCACCTCCAATGGCCTGCAGGCTTTTATCAATGCCCTTCTTCTTCATGAAATCTACAAGATTATCAGCAATAACTTCAGCAGGTTTTTTTCTCGTTGAGCCTTTCTCAGGAGTGAAGTGGTAGAGATATCTTCCACCTGGCTCACTGCACACAGAATAATGCTCTTTGATGATGCTGGGGAACTGACGATCTGAATTGTCTGCTTTCAGCATAACTTTAGTTGTATCTTGACGGCCGTCAAAGAAGATGCAGTCAATTTCACCCTTCTTACAAAGATCATCAAATTCCTGATCCAGGGATCTCATAACTTTTTCTTGGGCCCTCTTGACTTTATTGTGATCAACTACAACTCTCTTTTCTTCTTCAGTGATCAAGCCAGCATCCATAAAGGCAGCAGTGGTGATGGCAGCTGTGGCACGCAGGCCAACACCATATCTGATGCTATGCATAGCAACATTAGGTATTTCTAATGTGTTGTACTCTGGCTTTTTATTGGAAGTTGAAGACGTGCTTGGTATTTCTAATGTCACTTCATAACTTCGATCCTTTCCATCTTGAGCATCAGCTATTTGTTCTTCATTTTCATCATCAGAGAAAATTATTTCATTTGATGGCATTGGAACATCCTGCTTACTTGTCTGCTTATATTCAGCAAGCCTTCTTTCGTCTTCTTGCCGCTTCTGCTTTTTGACTTGTCTGTTGTGCTCAGGTTGATCTGGCAAGCCAATCTGATGTGGTCCAATAGAACCAGACTTGTCTCTCTGACCTTTAATGAAAGCAAGTTCCTTCACAGGGATCTTCATCTCCCTTGGGCATGTACAGTTAATGTGAGTTTCGTTTTTGCAACCAGCATCTGCAAGGCAGCCAAATTCAGAGCAGAGAACAATTTTACACTTGCAACTGAGGATGTCAAAAAGCTTGTCAAGTTTTGCAGTGAAAGCCTCTTTGACATGTAGCTTTCCTCTCCCAAGAGATATGTTTTTGGCCTGCTCCCAGCTCTCTTGGATCTTGTTTAAGATTGTGACTCGTGAATTTACAACGGGGGCTACAAAAGAACTGTTGCTCGTTCCCACTTTTCAAGCACTTTAGCCTGGGTAAATGTCCTTTGCAAGACTGGCTGCTGGGTAGTTTCTCACATCCTCACCACTTTGTTCTCTTAGCAGTAGCCCATATTTCAGAACGTCTCGCAGAGTTGGGAGTTCAGAGGGCAACAACTCTCTACCAGTTCCAATTAGGTTGCTCATATGTGAATGTCCCCAGTCTTGTCCTCCTTTTAGAAGCCATTGTAGGTCAATTCCCACTGGTTAGGATGGTAGCACTGACGGACAAGTAATCTTCAGCACACTGATGAATATGTTTCAACCTGTGAAATAAGCAAAAACAGCAGTGCATTATATATACAGCATATATAATTATTAATATAATTATTATTATATAATTCCACAAAAAAGTCACTATTTTTATGTAGCTTCTTACCAAGCAAAACTAAATTATATTAAATTAACAAAAATATCTTTAGAATTCCTAAGTCATGATGCAACTTTTTAGCACCCCTCATATTTGGAATTTGAAAGTTGAAAAATTCGACACCCCTAACGTGGCAACCATGGGTGTTTCTCCAGGACAAAAGGGAGTCCCTTGAGGAAGGCAACATGCTTTGGCAGTCTAACGCTCGCTTCAGCTTCCGACAGAGGGAGTAGAGTGTTCAGCCCGTGGGCCAGCCGCGTTTGGCTGGACCCCTCAGCTTATTTTGATGTAAGCATTTGTTCGTTAATAACTCTAAACAAGTGTAGTGAAAAGGTTTTCATTGTTTTCTAATTACTAAGAAATTCTAATATTTTAAGTGATTTCGACCTTGTACAAATAAAGGACTGAGCAAAGGAAAAGACTCATTTTATATCCTTCCAAGAAGAAGCATCCCGTCTCTCAACGGACTGAGAGAGAGCGGACGCCATCAACCGAGGGCAGTGCCGGCCTTAGGGGTGTGCGAACCGTGCGGTCGCACAGGGCCCGCAACTTGGGGGGGCCCGAAAATTTCACAGAAATTTACCATCGACGTCAGAGTGCCAAAATTGGTGTAAATTAATGTAATTTATTTTTTTATTTTCAGATCACCGATCCATCATGGCCTTAATGATTGCATTGAATATTTAAGCTATAAATGAAAAAAAAAATATTTTTATTAAATCTAGTTAATTCTTTTATGTTTTAGTATTCTTATATTACAATTGCCAAATATTCATTTGTAGTTGATTGTTATTTTCTTTTTTGTATATTTACAAACTTTATTTTGTGTATTTACTTTTGTTGAATATCCTAATTAAATTGAATTATCCTATTCCTAATTAAATATCCTAAGGCCGGCGCTGGTTGAAACCTCTTATGATAGTTTAAATATTTGATAATAATAAAGTAATTAGTAATAATAGTAAAGGCTGTTGGTCTGTTGGTATTCTGTTAAAGGTGCACTTGTATAGTTAAATTTTACTACTTGTACTTGTTAACAATCTACTAAAATAAAATGATTAGCAATGAAAAACAATTTGACTTGTGTCATGGGGGGGCCCGTACAGTATACTCTGCACAGGGCCCGAAATATCCTAAGGCCGGCGCTGCCGAGGGTATAAATTGTTGTCTTCGTAATTCGCAGTCAGATAAAGTAAAGTTGCAAAGAAGAACCGTGGATGTCAGTCAGACTAATTAAACGGTATAAACTTCCTTGTTGGTGCGAGGAAGCGACATACTGAGAATACATAAAATTGGGGAAGATGATGTAACGAAGCATCATAACATCTTATCCGACATTGGCAGACCTATACCAGTTAAAACGCAATAAACGTCCTTGTTGGTCCGAGAGAATTAAACACTATTTTCATATCCGACATATATATATATATATATATATATATATATATATATATATATATATACACACAGGGCTTCCCAAAAAAATGTATACACACTTTAACAGCTGATAGCTCAATTGATGTTTCTTTCTTTCCAAGTTAAACCCATTAGAATTAATAATGGCAGTCAGACTAAGCTTTGAACAAAGGAAATTCATTCATTAAAATGCTACTGGAAGTGTGAAAACGCAGTTGAAGTGCAAAGACAGTTTAGGAGGGAGTTTCAAACAGATCCACCAACGCGACTTACCATCACTCGAATTAGAGATAAGTTTGAAGCTGATGGAACTGTTCAGAATGTCCACAAGAAGCGTTCCGGAAGACCACGGACATCGACAAGCCCCACAAAGCAAGAAAGAGTACTGGAAACGTATCACCAAAGTCCAAGAAAATCTGTGCGGCAAGCGAGTCGTGAGGTAGGAATTTCAGAATCGTTTGTCCAACGCATTTTGAAGCGCTGTCAATGGAAAAGTTACATTCCAAGATTAGTCCATGCTATTAATGAAGATGATCCGGACCGAAGAGTGGAGTATTGCGAGTGGTACTTGGCACGATGTGGATGTGGATTGGACGAAGGGGTTTCGTAGAATACCCTCCGCGTTCACCAGACCTCACACCACGACTTTTTTTTATGGGGATACTTAAAAGACAAAGTCTACGCTATAAAACCTGCAACAGACGCTGAATTGAGAGCAGCCATTGAACGAGAATGCACACAAATACCAAACGAAATGTTTCGTGATGTTTGCAATTCCATTGCTTCGCGTTATCAGCAGTGCCTGGACCAGAACGGACGTCAGTTTGAAAACAGGCGTTGACAAAACAATTAAATAATGTCTGTAGATTCTATTACATTTTGAAAATGAAATGTATTTTAATAAACACTGCCTTTATAAGTACTTAAAGTGTGTATACACATTTTTTTGGGACGCCCTGTGGGCCTGTATATATACTGGCCACTTGACTGTGGGTCCACTATAAAGTAATCGAATTAAAAATGAAGTATTTGCAGGGTCACCAATTTGGTCTTTCGACCCAATAACATTATTTAATAAAGGAGACAAAGCGCTTTGTAGTTTTGGTTTACTTAGCAAAATAAATAAATGAATTGTTTACGGTGATTAACAATTTATTTGTATGGAATTATGCAATATTATAAACGAGTGATTATTGACAATAAGGAATGATTGTACACGGGTCAAGTGTGTGTGTAGGAGTTATAGACTTGGTATTATGATTAGCCATCGCGACGTAGTAAAAACACTGTAGGTCAAGCGAGTTGGTGTCCTATGCGAGGTTTACAGACCTAGGTTTTAATGATGAAGGTAAGCTATGAAAACGGAGAGCTTATGAGCCGGATTGAATTTGGCAGGCGTGAATGTAGTTACTACAGTCGTTGGATGAAATAATTGTAGTCTTGCAGCAGATTTTTTTAGTTAAATCAAGAATGGACGAATGAGGTCGGATGAGTTTGGGCTGTCCGTCGAGAAGAGAGCAGAGCTTCACTGATGGTCTGAAAAACAGAGAGCGAGTGGAGGTCCGGCGACGAAGATCAGAGAGCAGTGTGGGTGAAATGAAGAATGAGGGCAAATTGAAGTGGACTCACTTTTATACCCGTGGTCTGGTGGCGTAGAGATTCATCGCTGATTCTGGAATCATCTAGAAGTCTGATTTTTCATGTGGGTTTCCGCTCACGTGTTTGGATTTCACCACCTTTTTTATTTCTTCAACACGTGAGGTGAGGAAAAGGAATTTCCGGTATGCTGCTGCTGCTGACACACACACACACACACACACACACACACACACACACCTCGTTTAGGTTTTGTGTGTTGGTCTCTTCACACGAAGGTCAAGCTGGTGGCTCCGCCTCTAGGCCTGGCTTGGTGGAGGACCGAATTGCTCTCTTGCGCTCTCCACCACACACAGCCAGGTACACCCGGCTTATTTGTATTAAAATTGTATATTTTGTTATTTCTGAAAGATGCATTTGACATTGAATGCTTTCAGATGGTCATATGATTTTATGAATAATTCCAGTTCGCCAAAGGAGAGAGTTTTAAAATATTTGAACAAATTTCGTGTAATTCGAGAAATATTTTTGTTTTTTATTTCTCTTGTTTTATTCGTTATACATAGAAAAAGTTTATTGATTTATACCTCGTTTACTTATCTTAAAATTTCATATATTTGTATGGAGGAAACCAGAGAGATTTTATTAGTTACCATTTATATTTAATGACAGTTAGGCTTTTATTACAAGAGTCACTCCGGTACATTTAACCAGAATTATATTGTTTTATTTGCCGATTTTAAAACTTGTTGGCAATGCAGCACACAATGAGAAACTTTTATTGAACATTTAGAGTGAAAAATGCTCTACATTAACCGAATATGAGCGGAACAAGTTTCTGACTACGCAGTACCCACTGCTTCAAATTGGCTCGTGCACAGTATTTATAGACACGTTGTTTTCGTAATGTAATACAATCTCGTCACGCTTAAATTCTTTCGGAGGACTTTCATTCATGGTTCGGTCTCTGTTATTTAGTGTATTTGAGATTGAGAACTCAAGTTAACTGTATACCCGACTTTCGGATCACCTGAAGATCAGGGCCCCCAGCCTTCGTTAGTTATCCTTATAAGGCTAACTAACGAAAATATCGACTTAACATAACCAATCGTTAGGTCAACTACGCCCTTGACGATTGGTTTGGTTAAGTCGTGATATTTTCGTTAGTTAGCCTTATAAGGCTAACAGAAGAAGGCTGGGGGCCCTGATCTTCAGGTGATCTCGACCTTCTTATTAGGTTCGGTGATTCCAGTTTTGGTACAGCATATGCAAAGCACATTGTAGACTTGTAAAATTACGGGTACCTAACAGTACAGAAAAGGAGAAAGATGATTATAACGTTAGGTGGTTGTATATATAGTTGGCACTGTTGTCGTGTAGTAATATATTTTTAATAATAATAAGCTTTTCCGCGGTATTGATGAAATGATACGTTCATTTAGTGTTAATTATCCATTGAAACTTGGATAATTTTCCTCGTAATGATGATGCGTAATTTAGATGATGGAAAAATGCTGATGCAGTATAATTCTAATTTGAATCCGGTCAGTCATTAGGTTTAATGCCTAAAATGAAATGTTTAGTTCACTGTCCTGATAACCGAACCTGGCTTCTGAAGTAGCTTTTCGCGAGATGACTGAATTATCCGTGATCAAAATTTTACATAGGTTCTAGCGTACGTGATAAACTAGGAAGAATTATTTTTAGGTTTAGATTTATTTAAATAAGAATTTGGTAAAGGGGTGGTTGATTTAGAATAAGGATGTCTAACCTTTGTGGAGCCGTGCACCCCTTGACACTCATTTTAACTCCTCGAGCAACCCCTGGAAATGCTCCGTGCACTCACAGTTCGACAACCCTGATTTAGAGAGTATGACGGTTTGCGACATTTGGTATCGTCATGCGAGATTTTGCTTTGGCTGTTGGTCTCTCTGAGACGTTACTCACTGCAAATATTGACATTTTTTAATATTTTTAATTTCATACATTGTGTTGAGGCGAGTTACTTTTATGAGCCCGTGTGAAGACAAAAGGGCTCGCAAATACTTCAAGAAACCGGTCACTGACCACATTTGAGCTTTGGTTCTTGAGAGTTGAAGTGCAGTAAGTGGGGAATGGAGTCATTGGCTTTGAAATATGGTTCTTAAGGCGATAACTCCGCGGGCGTTTTGCCCTTGTTTATTTGGTCCTATTTATCGAACCGCACATTTCGTGTTCCGGTGGAGTCCACCCTTTCCGCTCCCGTTTCCCAGGTGAAAGGCGTTCCACAGGGGGTGTCGGGTCTTTATCGCGCGCTCTACGACAGTGTGTCGGCGCTTTCACTTGGGGTCTGAAGCACGTTATATATCCGGTGGTCGGATTTGCAAGACTCATTTTTTTTACTTCAAAAATGGTAGTCATGCACTTCTGCCGGATCCGAGGGGTTCACCTGGATCCAGACATCTCCCGCTATAGTTGTCTCCAATGGCGAGTAAAATTGCGCTCGTTTGCTGTCTAAGAGTAGACTTGATAGTGTACATATGCCTGCGAGAGGACTCGTGGAGAGAGGGTTCAACTCAGAACAGGACGAAATTGCGTGAGAAGCCTTCGAGTGTACATCTGCTGCGAGTAGACGACTCGCGGATTTCCAGCCCAGTTGAGATTTCGATCCTGAACCGCCGTTCACACTTATACAGTAAATTCTCGATTTAACGAACTAATTCCAGCCACCCCATTCCCATAAATCGAAAATTCCCTTAAATTGCACAAAATTTCAGGCATTGAAAAAAATTATGCATAGTGCTTAGGAAGAATCCGTAGACAAAAAAAAATAGACATAGCTTACCTTAAAATTTGGGGGTTATGGTGTTCGTTGTAGGTGGCCTGACACAGGTATGACCCCCAAACCTGTGCCAGGCTTGAGGGGGTGAATTACTCTGTCTCAACATCACCCTCCAGAAGTACGGCAGGTACCTCTGGGGTAGTGGAAGCACTGGTTTTTTTCTAATGTTATACTCTGCCATCACAACAGCCACTAACGCTCCTTTCTCAAGCTTTTCAGTTATCTCTAACTTCTGCGCAATAGTTAAACGCACTCTTTTCACCACCACTTTTTCGCTGAGATACTTTCGGCATGATGATAAAAGCACAGTTAAGCACAAACACAGTGAGTAGCAATGCAATACAGCGGCGAGGCGACAGGGTACAGACTGGCCATATGTAAACAAAACCTGAACACACACACACACACACACGTGCGCGTCCCTCCCTCCCTTTTTACGGAGCACTATTCTGATTTAACGAACTAGTTCGCTAAATTGATCACTCAATAACGGAGAAAAATCCTTCCGTTATATCGAGGATTTACTGTGTATATATATCGGCGAGATGATGATATTCTTCGTTAACCATCTCCGACGTTTAAGGTATTCTCAGTATGTCGCTTCCTCGCATCGACAAGGAAGTTTATACTGCTGACGTCCACGGTTCTTTCCACTGTACTTTATCTGACTGCGAGTTTCCGGAACACACTTTATACCCTTTGTCAATGGTTCTCTCTCTCTCTCTCTCTCTCTCTCTCTCTCTCTCTCTCTCTCTCTCTCTCTCTCTCTCTCTCTCTCTCTCTCTCGAAACAGTGTGTAGAGGTGGAAAAGAAAGCCCAGAAACTATTGGGTTATATCAGGAGGCAATTTCAGTTTCGGAACAAGGAGATTGTGCTCTCACTGTACAATTCCCTTGTTCGGCCGTACCTGGAGTATGCTGTGCAGTTCTGGTCGCCCACCCTCAGAAAAGATATTGAGAGCTGGAGCGAGTGCAGGCGAGGGCCACAAAGTTAATCCCTTCCGTTAGGCATATGGGCTACAATCGACGGTTACGCGCCCTGAACTTGTTTTCGCTTGAAACTCGGAGGCTGCGCGGTCAACTGATCGAGGTTTTCAAGCTCTTACGCGGGTTCAACGATGTCGATTTTAGAAGTATGTTTAGTTTAAATGATAACCCAACTCGCAACAATGGTTGGAAGTTGGATTTGAAACGGTTTAGGACTAGTGTGTGTGGGAATTACGTTACGTATAAGATCTGTGACACATGGAACAGGTTACCTTCGGAAGTTGTGAACAGTTCCTCTGTGGATCAGTTCAAGAAAAGGTTAGACGAAATCTTGCACACTATTTGAGTGTGTAAAGACATTTAGGACCTCAGTCTGCGGAATTTCTTTTCCTATAAAATAGTTAATATCTGGAACCAACTTCCCTCAGAGGTTGTTTCCAGTCAAAGTGTAAATCTGTTTAAAAATAGGCTAGACAAAGTACTGAACACACTCATAGTTTAAGATTAAAACCTCAGGAAACTGCAGGAGTTCGCTTGCTCGGTGTCTCTGTGAGCAAGCTAAATATAGAGCTATTTATATATTCTCCACTTTCCTGTAAAATTTCCTTGGCTACTTTTCCAGGGTCAAGGTATTTTCTTCAACCTTTTCCGTACCTGCCTCTGGCAGGGAGGGAGCGGAGGGTGGGGAGAGAGCCTTCTACTTTTCTATCCAGTTTCTACTACTGCTAGGATAGTTGAAAGAAAAATAAACTTTTACAAAATTTTCCCTGGCACCCGTTGCCATTGGTACCTCCTCGGTATGGACCGCAAGGCCTTTTGAGGTACTTCTTTTCCTTGTAACTCCTTGTAACTCTCTCTCTCTCTCTCTCCTCTCTCTCTCTCTCTCTCTCTCTCTCTCTCTCTCTCGTTGCTGATAGAATAGATAAACTGAATGCGTTTAAGACTCCTGGGCCAGACCAGCTTCTCCCCAGAGTGTTGCGGGAGGTGCGCGACCAGGTGGCTCCCCACCTGTCTACAGTAGGGTGGCCCACTTTTCAATTTTTTTTTAAGTATATGTTATCGTAGTTTTTCCCATTATTTGGCACTATACTAGCACATTGGTACCATTTTTACAAAAATTGATCAATATTTAGGGGTCTCGTATCGACCTTGAAATTACTAGTTTTTTTTTTAAAATGCATACTTTTTAACGTTTTACTGAATCAAGATAAATCATTAAGTAGGGATGTTTTCTGAATCCTCTTGATGAGAGAAGTCGTTTGGTGTGCCTTCCAATGTCATACGACTAACGGTTTAAAAGTTGTGCCTGTATACAGGTAATACCAATGTGCTAGTATAGTGCCAAATAATGGGAAAAACCACGATCACCTATACTTTTCAAAAAATCAGCAAATAGCAGACAAATAAGGAAGAAAGAAACAATAACTTAAACAATCACTTTTGCGTTGTATTGACCACTATCACACGTCACTGGCTGCAACGTTGTCCCTCTGTGCTATGTCATCGTGGCGAGTGATGACTTCTTGAAGTCGCCGAGCTCTTTCCGGTTCTTTTCCACCACTTGCAGAAGATCCTGCAGCTGTGCCTCGTCCTTTGTGACCGTGTTCGCATAGTCTTGTATCAGTTGGACTCCTCTTTCAGCGACGTCATTGGTGACCTGAAGATTAGAGATCACATCCTTCAGACGACAAAAGTCCTCGTTCTCGTCCCACTTATCAGTTGGCAGGGTGAGCCACGAAGACCCATACATCTTCAGACCTGCAAATAAGAACCAGGACTCGTCGATCAGGTCGGGGAGTAGCGTCATCTCGTCGACTGAGACGTTCTCGTATGTGAAGTCTTTGGGTACAGGGAGGTGGGACAGCTTCTCTTGCCATCTGTTGCTTCACAGTGCCATCCACCTTGTTGCTGCATAGAGCGAAGATGACGGTCTGAGGCCTCAGATACTAGAAGTGCCGCCTCATCACTGCCAGTGACGCTTCTGCCACCTCGCGGTCCACTGCCCTATACCTCAGAAAACGCTGGTATAGTACCAGGTCATTCAACGGCGCATCAGCTGCTACAGGGGCCGCCAACCAAGCTGGTACGTACAGAAGAGCGATGAACACCACGATCCTGTGCAGTTTGTCGACCAGCTCGGCGTCGAGCTCCAGCTGCCTACTGAACATCAGCAGTTTTGTGTAGTAGATGACCTGAAACAGAATAGGCACCATTGTAAGTAAGACAGGTTTATTGTTACCAATTACTTTGTTTGCGTTATAATGAAATGTTTAACTTTGAATAACATTTAAACTTCTCTAGATTATTTTTGTTTCTCGTTTCCTGCTCTTTTGGAGTAAGTGCCACTCTTTCCACAATGCCTCTAGCTTCCGTTCGCAGTTGAGCTTTGTGATTGTTTTAATGCGGGCCATGTTCCAAAACTTTAAGACGTTGTTTACGGTTTCTTTGAATGCGTCTTTCCTGTTAGCAGTGTACTGGATAACACTGAAGAAGTATTGCAAAACCTGCCGTGTTGTTGGCAATTTGCTACCACTGATGGAGGACGACGGTTGGCCAACTAAAAAAATTTCCGAGGCCGATCTTAGAGAAGGTAGCGATGTTATTTTCGCCTTTCCTTTTGATGACTATTTGTAGCTTCAAGAGTTCTTCCAGTTATGGTTGCCATCGATTTGTCCATGACAAAGGATGAGGAACTCGGACAGAATTTCAAAATGTTATGATCTGCAAAAAAAGAAATAGGTTAGGTACCTGGTACAGGCATAGTGCATTTTCTAATTACCTATATACATTATACATTCCGCCCGGGTATGGTGACTCATTTTTTTGAAAAGTATAGATGATCGTGGTTTTTCCCATTATTTGGCACTATACTAGCACATTGGTATTACCTGTATACAGGCACAACCTTTAAACCGTTAGTCGTATGACATTGGCAGGCACACCAAACGACTTCTCTCATTAAGAGGATTCAGAAAACATCCCTACTTAATGATTTATCTTGATTCAGTAAAAAGTTAAAAAGTATGCATTTTAAAAAAAAAACTAGTAATTTCAAGGTCGATGCGAGACCTCTACTAAATATTGATCAATTTTTGTAAAAATGGTAACAATGTGCTAGTATAGTGCCAAATAATGGGAAAAACCACGATCACCTATACTTTTCAACAAAAATTGAAAAGTGGGCCACCCTAGTCTACAGTCTTCAACAAATCGTTGGAGACGGGCCAGGTGACTGGAGAGAAGCCAACGTGACCCCTATCTTTAAGAAAGGGGATCACGAAAGTCCAGGGGACTATCGTCCCATTAGTCTCACTTCAGTTGTAGGTAAATTATTAGAGGGGATAATAGCGGATAGGATCGTTGACCATTTGGATTCCTACAAGCTGCTTGGGGACTCGCAACATGGGTTTTGACTGCATAGGTCGTGTCTCACCAACTTGCTCGAGTTTTTCCACGTCATGTTGAGTGAGTACGATAAGAGTAGGGCGATTGATATACTTTATCTCGACTTTGAGAAAGCCTTTGATAAGGTACCTCACCACCGGCTAATGGCGAAAGTGCGCGCGCTGGGTATCGGTGGGGAAGTAGGTAGGTGGATTGAAAACTGGCTGAAGAATAGGCGGCAGAGGGTTGTAATTAAAGGGGTTAGTTCGGTTTGGGCCTCGGTCACTAGTGGGGTTCCGTTTTGGGGCCACTGTTTATCATTTAAATAAAT
Organism: Bathynomus jamesi; assembly: GCA_023014485.1. NCBI lineage: Eukaryota > Metazoa > Arthropoda > Malacostraca > Isopoda > Cirolanidae > Bathynomus > Bathynomus jamesi. The sequence continues at coordinate 19,754 of JAJOZX010010431.1, forward strand.
GATATCGACGGTGGCATCGTCAGTCGGATCGCCAAATTCGCTGATGACACCAAGCTTGGGGCCAATGTTGCGACGCCCGAAGCGATCGAGGAACCGCGTGCGGACCTTGGTAGGACTGGAGAGTGGTCCGAAAAATGCAAATGCCGTTTAACGTAGGTAAATGCAAAGTGATGCACATTTGGCTACGCCAATCCCAAGTCGGACTACTCGATGTTGGGGAGTAATATCGAGGCGGCTGATTTGGAAAAGGACTTGGGTGTGCTAATTAGCAGCGACCTTAAGTTTACCAAACAGTCCGTAGAGGTGGAAAAGAAAGCCCAGAAGTTGTCGGGTTATATCAGGAGACAATTTCAGTTTCGGAACAAGGAGATTGTGCTCTCTCCGTACAGTTCCCTGGTTCGGCCCCACCTGGAGTATGCTGTGCAGTTCTGGTCGCCCACCCTCAGGAAAGATATCGAGAGGCTGGAGCGAGTGCAGGCGAGGGCCACAAAGTTAATCCCTTCCGTTAGGCATATGGGCTACAATCGACGCTTACACGCCCTGATCTTGTTTTCGCTGGAAACTCGGAGGCTGCGCGGTCAACTCATCGAAGTTTTCAAACTCTTACGCGGGTTCAACGCTGTTAATTTTAGAAGCATGTTTAGTTTAAATAACCCAACTCGCAACAATGGTTGGATATAAAATGACGCATTACCTTTGTCCTGTCGTTATTTCACAAGGATAGAATCCCTTTTAAAATATTAGATTTCTTTTACAATACAGAGTAATTAGAAAATCAAATCCTTAACCACAAGACTTGTTTAGAGAATTGTAAAACGAAAAAAAAGGAGGACCTCAGGCCGAGGCGGGACTGACCCTCAGTGTTTTTCACTCTGCCCTGGAGAAAACTCCCATGGTACCACGTTATTACAAAAGAACATTTAGAATTTAGATATATCTGTTTAAGATTATAGATTTGGCACACTTGAGTCGTGTAGGGTTATCGAAAAAGGATTCCAAGCAATGTGCTGGCATCGAGGCACTTTATACATTATTAAAAATTTAACGGATTCATATTTTAATTTATACGAACAGAATATTTTAAAATTTCAACGAAAATTTATTGTCATGTGGAAAGCTTTTTACACACACACACACACACACACACACACACACTAGGGGCACAATATATTTTGCCCCCACCCTTTTTTCTTAGCTAAGTAATAGACCGTGGGGCTGAAATGTCTTTTGGGCCGTAAGTTTGAACTTTCTGCGCTTCACATAACCGGATTTTTCCAGTTTGAACCTAGAAGCCAGGAGATGAAAACTCAAGCTGAGGAGAAAAAGAGAAAGATTGGAGAAGATTCTAGAAGAAGAAACAGAGGAAGTGACTGCTGAATAAGAATAATGTCTAAACTAAAAATAATAAAAATTATAGTGTTTCTGGTATATATGTTCATAAAACAATATTATTTGTTAATTATAGTGTTTAGTCTGTTATGTATTCATAAAAAAAAATATAAGGGATGACCTGGAATGGCTAAAAGGGGATGTGGAGGCCATTGTGACAAAATAGTGTAAGAGATGGACCATCCCTGCACTTGAAAAATAATGGAGAAACTAGTTCCTAATCTTACTCTGAACCCTATAACTCCCCAAACAACGGTGGTAAGTAGAAACGGTAGACTGTGTCGTATTCCCAAATTGAAGGAGAAGGGAACATCATCCTTAATAACCCTGAAAGGAAATAGTTTTGTAGTGAGAGGACCAAAACTGTTTAATCAGTTGCCCAAAGACCTAAGAAACACGAAGGGAGTTGCAGTGGAAATCTTCAAAAGAAAAGACGACGACGCCTGGCTCAGAACAATCCCCGATGAGCCGGGCGTACCTGGCTATGTGAGGATGTGAGGTGAAGAGCACAAGAATCCAACTTACTACTTCACCAGGCCAACTCGAGAGGAGGGGCGACAAGCTTGACCTTCGCGAAATGAGAAATCATCGCGCAAAACCTTTGTAAGGTAATATATATATATATATATATATATATATATATATATATATATATATATAATATATATACTGGTCAAAAAAAGAAACGCAATTAGCTTGCATATGGTGTAAAATTTAAGTTGTTAGTGGTATTATCACAGTTTCAAGATTATGGTTAAATGTTTGTTCAAATCTTTTAAAGCCACTTAGTGCATGTTTTTAAACCTGACTAATCCCGGCTAAGACGCCATTTTGTTACAAACAATAAACAGATTAAATTGAATGTATTCTTTATGAAGGCATGCATTTTTTCTTTGACTTCACAGAATACACACTGCCCTTGAGAAAACCAAACTTTTTCCCGCGATTGAGGCATGCCACGACTCTCAGAGGTCAACAGAGGTCGTGCCTTGGGCATGTTGGATGCAGGCATGTCTGCTGTCCAAGTTGCACAACGAATGCATGTGCATCCCAGCACAATCTCTAGGCTTGTTAGACGGTACAATACCACAGGAAGAGTTCAGGACCTGCCAAGACGTGGGCGACCTCGTGTGACGACCCAACGCCAGGATCGCCACATTGTACTGCAGCACCTGCGTCATCGGCAGCGGAATGCTCGTCAGACAGCCAGAGAGACACCTGGTATCCACACCAACAGAATTAGTGACCAGACCGTCAGAAACCGACTCCGTAATGCAGGACTCCGATCCCGCAGGCCTTACAGAGGTCCTTTTCTCACTGATGCAAGAAGGCAACGACGCCTGCAATGGGCCTATCAGCACCGTGACCTATCGTGGGCCTATCAGCTCTGACTGCCCAGCGCTACAGGGATGAGATTCTTCACCCACATGTTCTTCCATTCATGAGGCAACATCCAGAATTGGTGCTCCTGCAACAGGACAATGCCAGACCTCATGCAGCCAGGATAGTGCAGGCGTACCTGCAGGGACAACAGGTGCAGACCTTACCATGGCCAGCCTTCAGCCCAGACATGTCACCGATAGAGCACGCATGGGATGAACTTGAACGGCGAGTTCGCAGACGTCAGCATCAGCCGCAGAACATCAGGGAACTGACCAATGCAATTATTGAAGAGTGGAGGGCCATCCCTGTTGCTTTCCTGCAGAGACTGTTGAGGTCGATGAGGGCCAGACTCCAAGCCTGCATTGTGGCTAGGGGTGGCCATACGCGTTATTGACTGTTTGTTATGTTAAAGAATCATTTACTATATACTGAGTCCTCATGTTTATTAATAAATCTCAAAAATTGCGTTTCTTTTTTTGACCAGTATATGTGTGTGTGTGTATATATATATATATATATAATATATATATATATATATATATATATATATATATATATATGAAAATTATTTCACGAAAGTAACACGTGAAAAATATTTATGATGAATAAAACCACGAAGGAAAGGAAACACAGATGGTGCTCAAGCGCTTTCGTCTAATGACATCCTCAGGAACACTGAAGTACATAAAGAATTACAGCCTATATATAGGTTACAGAAAGAAAAAAAAAAATTTATATATATATATACACACACACAATAAACGGAGAAACGAAATTAAAGGATTGTGGAAGGGGGCACACAAATTTATAAGGAAAAACTATCGATTTTTAGAACAAGATTAAGATTTGTTTCCAAACAATGTTAGATAAAAAAATAATAAATAAAATAAAATATATATATATATATATACAAATTTATACTGGAAATCTGCCCAAGTTTTAGCACACTGCTCTTTTTGTATATAAAAATTGAACAATTATCGATTTTTAGCACAAGATTAAAAGATTTGTTTCCAAACAATGTTAGATAAAAAAAAATATATATATATATATATACAAATTTATGCTGGAAATCTGCCCGGGTTTTAGTGCACTGCCCTATTTTTTTTTTTTTTGTATATAAAAATTGAAAAATAAAAGTTATTAGGGTGGCATACAAATTTTACCAAAGATTTAGCGTTCTACCTTTCTTATCTAAATCTGTTCTGAAGGAATTCAAAACAACAGGATCGAGTTGAAAAAGACCTTTGCTTATGTTGAAGTTATTTGTTAGTTGGATAATGGCAGACTCAAGAATATTTCTATTAACAATGTTGCTAGAGTGGAATAAAACTGAAGCATTATTCCAATCAATACAGTGGGATAACTCTGACAAATGGACAAAAAGGGCACTGGACAATTGTCCTGTTCAAACGGAATATTGATGCTGTTTTATACGTGTGTGCAAATCCTTTCCCGTCTGACCTATGTAAAAGGAATCACATTGTTTACAACCAATTTTATAGATAATGCCTGAATTATTGGTAGGGCTATTTTTTACTATGATATTTTTCACAATATTGTTATATGAAAATACTACATTAATATCCAAAGTTTAAATACATTAGCAATGCCTAAAAAGCCCGGGAAAAATGGAAGTACTAAAATATTTTTTGACAAAGTACGAGTGTTATTATTGACGCGATAGAAAGTTCGTTTTGCCTTGTTGAGACAAGATTCCATAAACGCAGATGGATAACACAGATCACTTCCAATACCGTTGATTTTTTCTAATTCGGCATCGATGTATTCCGGACTGGCGATCCTAATGGCGCGGAGAAACATTGAAGAAAAAATGGCCTTAGTGGGGGTGTCATGTCCCGAGTAAAAGTGTACGTAGGACAAATTGTTTTTTTCCGATAGATACTAAACTTAAAACCTGGGCTTTCCCTATGTACACGCACATCCAAAAATGGGATTGAATCGTCTTGTTCCACTTCTAAAGTAAACTTAATAGAGGGGACTTGATCATTTAACTGAAGGAGGAAGTTATCCAGGTCACGACTCATGGGCCAGATACACAAAATATCGTCGACGTACCGCAACCAAGGGATGCCAACCCCCAGGATTCTCGGAATGTAAGTAATTTCGAAAAACTCCATATAAATATTGGAGAGGAGGGGCGACAAGGGGTTGCCCATGGCCATCCCAAAAACTTGTTGATAATACTCGTTATTGAAAGTGAATTTACAGTCTTTGATGCAAAGCTTAATAAGTTCCAAAACAATGTGTGAAGGTAGTGGCAGGTCATACTTATGTAATTCTTGGGAGAGAAAGTCAAGCATATCGTCAATCGGCACTTTTGTAAACAATGAACAAACGTCAAAACTGATCAATCTATCGTTAGTTTCAGTACGTGCATTATTCAATTTTTCAGTAAGATCCATGGAATTTTTTACATGTGAATCAGTGTGTGTTCCAAGAATGGGGGACAAGACTTTGACAAGCCATTTGGAGAGTTTATAAGTAATAGAGCCCACCGAGCTAATAATAGGGCGCATAGGGTTGCCAGGTTTGTGGGTTTCAATACGACTGACTTTATTAAAGAAGAAAAATTAAAAACACAATAAGAATAAGAAAAGAGGCTTACAGAAACACGGATTACAGAAAAAATATCAAGATGACAATGATTTTGCCTTAAAAATTCGAATGATACCTGCTCTAGCTTTTGTGCCTCCAGAAAAAGTTGATGCTTTTGAACAATTATACGATTTTATACTAGTGGAAGGTTTGCCAATTCTCGATTATTTTGAAGATAATTATATTGGAAGGCCATGCCGACGAGGACGAAGAGAACCCACTTTTAGCATTTCTATTTGGAATATGTACTCAAGAACAATTACAGAACTTCCACGTACAAATAACTCTGTCGAAGGCTAGCATAGACGCTTTGCATCTCTAACAGGATGCTCGCATCCAAACATATGGAAATTTTTAAAAGTTTTAGGGCAAGAAATAAGCTACCAACAGGCATTTATTTCTCAAATTATCGCTGGCTTGCCGACAGAACCGCAAAGGAAGAAGTATAAGTCTTCTTCTTCTCGCATTTTGAAAATTGTACAAGACTATAACAACAGGTCTATTTTTGATTTTCTTAAGGGAATTGCTTTTAATTTGTCTCTTTAAATTTTGAATTTTGTTTGACTGTGTTTTTAATTTTTCTTCTTCAATAAAGTCAGTCGTATTCTTATTTGTTTGCCCGGTTAGGTAATTGTACGCCCTTGACGATTGGTTAGGTTAAGTCGTGATATTTTTGTTAAAACTTTAATAAAGTCAGTCGTATTCTTATTTTTTTAATAAAGCCTTAGGGGGATTTTGACCGCGAGGGGATTTTGTCCACGGGGGGGATTTTGTCCTAGAAGCATAAATTTGTATATATATATTTTTTTTTATTTTTTTTTTTTTATCTACAACATTGTTTGGAAACAAATCTTAATCTTGTGCTAAAAATCGATAGTTTTTCCTATAAATTTGTGTGCCCCCTTCCACAATCCTTTAATTTCGTTTCTCCGTTTATTGTATATATACCGTAAAATTCGGTGTACAAGTCGACGTGGTGTATAAGTCGACCCAAGATTTTGGTTAAGAAATTCGTGTTTCAAGATATATCCTTTGTATAAGTCGATCCCCCACTCCTCCACTAACCAACCAACCATTCATTCAAAAAATGTGGGATTAGTAATCAAATGGATGGGATGGAAGATGATTTGTTGTAAACAATTTAAGCGATTCCAATTCAGATTCAGATACATATGGCGACCTTGATCCTAATCCTAATTAAATTTTTAAAGTTTTTTATTGTCTTTTAACCTTTTAACTGTGTTTTTAATAAATAAAGTGTAATTCAATATCTGTATTTGAGCTCATCCTTGATCATGTGCACCAGTTTACCTCTCTTGGATTAAGGTTCTGATTTCATACTTGTTGTATAAGTCGACCCTAAAATTTAAAGATATTTTTTAAGGCTTTAAACATCGACTTGTACACCGAATTTTACGGTATATATATATATATATTTTTTTTTTCTCTTTCTGTAACCTATATATAGGCTGTAATTCTTTATGCACTTCAGTGTTCCTGAGGATGTCATTAGACGAAAGCGCTTGAGCACCATCTGTGTTTCCTTTCCTTCGTGGTTTTATTCATCATATATATATATATATATATATGAACTGAATGTGAAGGGTAGTAGGGAGGAGGAACGGATGATGATAGATTATAATCAATCGTAGAGACGAGAGCGCCTATTTAATGTTGGATTCATTACCAATACACGGAGGTTCCTTTATGCCCTCTCTCGGCCTCCATAAAAGACGGAGAGGACGAGCAGATTGCCTCCCAGGCCTTAATCTCCGCGCTCTTTGTTGCCCTTCTATCGAAAGAACGGACGAACCAGGAATACGTTCCACGAGCAGATATTATTGGCGGCTTTGTTGGGTGCGAAATCGATATCCTTATTGGCGCTTTGCCTTTTTCGTTTCCTTATTTTTATTTTTTATTTTTCTATGTTTTTTCGTAATCGCTTCAACTGTCGCGTCTCTGTTACTACATGCAGTACGTGCTCAGCTAGGTAGTTTTGCCCGCGTTCAGCCTGACCATACATCCACATTACTAGTACACTTAGCCGTACAGTGCAGATATATATTTTACTTTAATGGTTTTACATTTCTAGTGTCGTTGAGGTAGATTGAATTGTTTCGTAAAGAACTCTATAAAGTTAGACTGATGTTAGAAAATTCTAATTTCTAATTAATTTCAAAACTGCGTAAGTAGTAAAAATGATACCTTTGATGGATGCGTCCATTCGTCTCGTCATCAGTGTGATAATATCTCCAGTGGCTATGCACCCCCTCTCCCCTCCATTTGTATTAAGAACCTCCCGTCATCGACCTGTTGAATGTATTCCTTTGCTCTACGAAGCTGCTTATTTTATTTTTAAGAATTAAAATTTCACCGATTAAAGGAAAGAGTTTTATTGGAGAATCGCTCGAGAAGAAATGGATTGGTGAAACGTTTTGAGTTTTCTCGAAACCACTCTCGAATTGTTTTCATTAACTTATACTTTATTGAAATTAGTAAGAAGACTTATCGCGTCTATAACGCCTCAGTTGATGTATGTCTGATTACTATACAGTACTTCCTTTCCGGATGTTAATCCTTAATGGTTTCCGTAAACGAATAAATGAACAGTACCTACTGACATTCAGGAGTTATTTCATTGATCTTTCTCTACTCGCGTTCCACGAGCCCTAGAGCCGCCTCCAGCTCGCAATTCAGCTCTTGGATCGGGCTGCTTCGTTGCCTCATCATTTATTCACGGCTTCGCCCGCGTCCTCCTAAACTCCCCAACCCCTTCCCCCTCCCCCTCGGAAATTCCCACTCCCCCTTTCCCTCTTCTCCACTTCACTTCTCTACCTCTCTCCCTTCATCTTACCTGCGCTTTCCTCCGCTTCGGGGAGTTTCCCCTCCCTGAAGGGATAAAAGTTTCAGACTAAGTAGGATTTACAACTATAAGCCAGAGTATTTTCTTTATATATTTGTGTTTACTCGGTTTCCGAAAAACAAAGCATTGATGAAAACATGATACATTCGTTTCCAACAAAGGGGACTCTCAAAATAAAGGTTGAAATAGACTTTCCTTATCTCGTATACCTTTTACCGTTTGGATTGTAGTTAAAAACTCCGGAGTCTCATTTTTGTTTTTGTGAGCCAACCGAATACGTAAATGAACTACCCGTTACGGGTTTGTGGTGTCTTCGTAAACGTCGTTGTAAACTTGTGCTAAGTAAAGTGTTTTAAATATTACATCTACCATTCTTTATTTCCGAAAGATGATGCGTTATTTTAAAATTTAAAGATGAACTATTTTTACCTCAGATTGTGGTTTATATTTATTTAATTTTTTTTTTTTTGTATTAAAAGTATTTTTGATGCGGAATTGAAGCTCAAAATATATTCGGAAATTGATGACAAACCCTTCGCTTTTTAAACTATTAAACTATTTCTTCTATTTAAACGCAGTATTCTAACTTTTGCATTTACCGAGTGTTTTTACTCGTACTGTACAAAATCTGTGCAGAACTTGTACTGCATAATTTTTTTTATTTTTTTTTTTTTAAAGCCAGATGTTTAGCTCTACTTTGACGTTTGATCTATGAAGTCAGATTTGAGTTTTGACTTTGACATTAACTTTGCATCTTCTCTTCAACTTTGACTAAACTTAAGTTCGGTCTCTTCTTCCCCCAACACGCGCCAAAAAAAAACCAAAAAAAAAAAACCGCAAGAATTAAAAAGTTGGTCGAAGCCACACATACAATCATACACTGGCACAATATCAAAGAACCCATTTTCCTTTCTCCCTGGAGTGGGCACGAAGGTTACTTTGGGGATCGAAGGTACGTTAACCCGCAAACTTTCGGGGGCAGTATTGGAGAGAGCGCTGTCCAAGTACGAGTCGTTTTGCATCGTAGGAGTTTTTTTTTTTTTCCCACCCCTGTTAGACATGGAGGCGAAGGATCCCCATCCTCATGAGGAGAAAGGAAGGGGATCATTTCTTAACTACGTTTCCCCAGGGAGAGTCAAAGTCTAAATCCAAATTCAAAATCGGTTAGAATTCATTCAAAATTCAAATTAGAATTTATTTGTCAAAAGTCAGTCAGTCAGAAGGGGAGAATCAAAACTGAACCAGTGATAAAGGTGGTCGAGCGGTGGTGTCATTAAGTTGGGTAAACCTTCATCTGCACCATTCATGTGTCGTTTCTCTACCTAAATGCAAATAACTCTCAAGGATTATCACACTGCCCTAACACTGGTTTGCTTTTTCCCCGAGAGAGTCGCTCTAGTCACCCTTCATTCGCACGAGAGGCGTTTACATTGCTATCTGGACTGAGTGCGTTTTCATAGTGACTGTTATTGAAAATACATAAATAACATTTGCTTTGAGACTCATTTTTGGGATGTTTTTTCCAACAATTTATAGCGTATTCTGGAGGGTTATTAGTGTTTCTTCGATTTTTTTATCCTTACAGATGGTTTTTTAATCTATGGCTTCCATGCTGAATGTAAGACCTTCCAATTTATATCCATAAAATGAAAATAAAAAATTTCGAATTTGCCCCTTTCTATAGCGCGTTATTTCAGTAAAGTAATCAGATATTGTAGTTGGGGATATTTGTTATCAATTTGATTGCTGTTGTTTGTAAATACCAAGTCTAGGAAGTTCCTTTTTTCTTTTATTTTTGGTTTTTCCTCGTTAAGATAAATTCATCAACTATAGCTAGCAGCATTTTTGCCTGCTCCTCCTGATCTTCCCAAATTGTCTCCCATGTCTTGGTTTATGCATAGGCTTACCATAATTTCTTTGCCTCAAACCTGGACATTTTTAGGGTTTTACTTGAAAAAATAGGAAAACATGTGATACACCACATACACGAAGTTATAAAGTATATTTACTTTAGTACAAACAAATAAAGGCTAAAATATACCAATTACCTGCATGGAATCACTCTTTGGAGAACCAGTTGTATTTTTCACTAGCGTGAACCTTTCTTAGAAATGGTTTCTTATTTTTTATTTTTTCGTAAAACTCTCTGCAACTTAAATCAATGTTTAGTTTACAGTACATTAGTCCTTTTACTGTTGATTCAGTCATTCGACCTCTTTCCTGAGACCATACATTGTTCATCACTGAAAATACCCTTTCAACAGGAGCAGAAGTGCCTGATAGACAGAAAACATACTCCATAACACGACTGAGGTTATGCACAGAAATGTTCTGGTCTTTAAAATGATTAGTTGAGAACCCATTTTTCTTCACAATTTATGTTCTTTATTTTCCAAATATCGTAGTTTGAAGACCAAAATGTCTTGGCAATCATTACTTCATCAAACAGTTCATCTACGTTTATTGCGGCATTTCCAAGCGTTTCATTAATTTTTATAGCTGATGTTTCCATTTCGGGCCATTTAATATCACTGTTGTTTGTCCAGACAAAGTATTCTCCTCCACCAACACTATTTTCCCACATCTCAATGTAAGATAGACATCGATCATAAAATTTTGTACATTCATCTACAATCAAATCAGCATGTAAGTCACCACTATACTCTAATGCCTTGAACAGTTTTTTTGCACCTTGTGATATAAAGTTATCCCATCTTTTTTCAAAATTTGTTTTCAATTTTTTAAGTTCGATAGCAATGTCAGTTGCACTTGCTTTTGTTTTTTCCATAGCCAAGGTTATTTGGTTAAACAAACGTAGCTGTCCATGAACAAACCACATATACATTTCTCCACATTTATTGTCAAAGAACTTTTTTATCATCACTGGGCAGTGTTCTTGAGAACAAAAGTAAGACTAGCTCCTTCATAAATTTGGAGGATCCTCTCAATAGCTGGTAGCAGTTGCAGAACCTTTTTGTACTCAACGTCTGCAAACTCGCAGAATTCTTTCAGCTGAGTAACACGCACAGTGTATATGTGAAAATAGTTATAAATTTTGACTACGAGAGCTTCTACTTCAATAGGTAGGACATCAACCGCAGTTTGGAGACAGTTGTGGACAATATGGGCACCACAACCAATACCCACAATATTTCTTCCCATTTCCCTCTTTAATCGACTGTAAACATTGTTTTCGCTTTCTTTTTACGCCTCCAAAATTTGTGTTGGTTATCACCACAAAAACCAACAACTTTTTTGGATAAATCACGTCTTTTAATAACTGATAACAAACAGTTTGTCAATATTTCCGATGTTTCACCAGGAACTGACTGAAAGTCTAAAAGTTTTACTTTTATTCCTTGTTCTGGTAAATAATATCGCACAACAAAAGGTATAATTTTTATTTCTTTTCTGTTGGAAGCATCAATTGTTATGCTCACAAAATTTGACTTGCTTAAATCTTCATGAGGTTTGTCGATTGTCATTGGTGTAATCGCATTTAGAATGATAGCCGCACACTTCGTTCTGGCAAGACCAAACTTTGGTTCAAAGAACTTAGAGATTAATTTAGAAGAACAATCAGCTGTTTGGCGGCTATTAACAAATCTTTGTCAACTGCTTCAGTGCTTTTAAAGAATGATAGAAGTGTTGAAGAACTAGCGGCTGCTGTTAAGCTAGCTTTATGTTTGGCACATTTCAAGTGTTCTTTTATGTCAGCACGCCCACCATGAGAAACTGAGAATTCAGACAAACATTGTGTACATTGAACCCTATCAGCTTGGCCACAAACTTTTTTCAAGAACGTGTAATCTTTCTGTAATTCATCGTTAAATTTACAGCTTCTTTTCGGCATTGCGACAAACTGAAATAAAAAGATGAAATATTTAATACAAACTCACTGAAATATACTACACGGACAAAATAATGCACCTATGCACCTATGCAATTAGAGACAACTACACAACCACACGGACATGTGCCATACTGAGACTGACATCAGCCAGCTGGCGGCCGAAGCGGACACTACAAGCATAGACGTGTATAGTGTTGCCAATTTTTTGAAATTTATCTTTTAATTTCTTCTTTTTTATATTTCTCTGTTTTTCTCTTATTTTTATTCTCGCGTTTTTTCTGACCGGGACCGGACCTTCAAAACGGGACAATCCCGGTCAAAACGGGACGTATGGTAATCCTATTTATGCATATATTTCTTCCTATCCTTTTATATTTCATAAATAGGAAATTAAAATCGCTGCGGAGGATAACATTGGAGATTGGGGACTTCAGAGCTCTCGCCAGGTTCTGGACCTCTGTAATGGTATCCGAGAATTTTGTAGTTCGAGTGTTTGGAGGTTTATGTACTACAACTGGTATCATGTGTAATTTTTCAACTTTTGTTGCTACTAATTTTTAGTAGTAGTAGTAGTAACTTTCGAATTGAAGTTAATAACTGTTATTGATAAAATAAATACGGTTTTAAATTTTTGTTTTAATACAAATAATTGTGGCATTGGACTATTTATTTAATTTGTCCCTTAAGCTTAGGCTTTATTGGGCTCTTAATGAAAAATAAGTCATTAATAGTAACACGCGTTATGAATAAGAAGTATTAGAGTATGTATTAATCCTAAGTTGTTGTTATAGATATAAAACAAATAAGTCATTACTGAAGGTGTGATACCAGTACTATACAAAGTAGTGTAGTCGAGACCGAGAGCAGAAAAAAAAGGTCTCGAGTCCTAAATCACTGATACAAAGAAATCAATATTAGACGTAAGAGATGAACAGTAACGAGTAATGTACATTTAATCGTAGATTACACACGAGAAATGAATAAGTAATAGAGTGATGTACATTTAATCTTATTTCTATTAGTATTCCATTATTAATCGAGATTTCAACTTTGTTTTAAACGAATTTACATTCAGAATATTTTTTATATCCGCATTTAAATCATTCCATAGTTTCAGGTCAATGAAAATGGGTAACTTTTGAGATGAAGACAATCTAAATTGAGGAATAAACATGCTTTGATCTATTTCTGGTCTGATGCGAGTAGATTTCTTGATGTTGCAAAATATTTATTTGCCAATTATATGTTAATGATTTTGTTCTTACACGCTCGAATAAAAATGGATTACTATTTGATAAATAAAGTTTGATTACGTCTGTGAGCCTTAGTAGTTTTAGCTTTTTAAGTAATGCACTAGAATGATCATGGAAATCGGCATCGGATAATAAACTTGTTGCTCATTTTCTGATGATAAAGGTGTTGTTTAAAGCGTTGTTAGCGGAATTTCCCCAAACAAGGGTTGCAGTACGTTATATAAGTAAGAACAAGAGTATGATGCAGATTTAACAAAACTTGTTTAGAGACTGCAGTTCTGAGTTTAAACTTTCTCATTTCTGCCATATGTTTTTTCATGTATCAATAGCCCTTTTTCTTTTACATTTTACTGTTCTGTCGACTTGAAGTACGTTATAGAGCTCTGTCAATTTGTATTTCCTTTTTGTCGATACAAAACTCAGTTTTCACAGTTAGCCTGGCAGTCCTTTAGACGAGTTTCCATAAGGCATGTAAAGTCTGCTCTTGATTTTTGCATGGGTCCTTTCAGGTATGCGACTTTATCGAGGGAATGGTTTGGTTTAGGAAGGACTTGTATGTTGGCTCGGATATCTTTTAGTTTTTACTTTCTTCATGTATTTCAGGTTCGTTATCCTTTGATACTGCATATTTCTTTGCCCTGTGATACTCCGAGAATTTCCTCCCACCCTTTATACATGCTGTTCTGATATAGTATATAATTTCCTTTTGCATTGATTCTGTTCGACTCTCGGATCCCCATATTTGTCGACTGTCCGTATTTGTTGAATGTTAATTGAATCGTGTTGGCTACGTTAAAAGTATTGGTTACCCTATTTGCTGATGACTTTGGCTGTACGGCTGTCGTGTTTCTTTGATGATGATGGTAACTGCATTTTTGTCTGTACTTGGATCTTGCGTATCTTCGGTAAGTTTCGCAGATAGTAAGGTGGTCGAATTTGCAGTTGTTTCCAAATTTAAAATTTCCATTTTCGTAATGGAAGTTGCATTATTATTAATGCAATTAATTGCATTTCCCATCCCTGTATCTGCAGTGCCCTTTTGCATAATATTTGTATACAATATCTTCCACGTTTTTGTTTTTCTCATTATTTTTATTTGGGAATTTCACCGCATCACAGTTTTAGTTCTTTTATTGTTCCACAATCATGTTTTCATGTCATGTTTGGTATTTTTACTTTTATTTCTCTCTCATCCACACCATTTTCCTTCGGGACATTCTGGTCATCTTTCCCTTCCATTATTCTCTCTATCGCATTCATCTTTCCATTGCTTTAAATACTGCGAGCGAGTTCACACACTCATTACACAGAAATTTGATGCCCGTAATCAGTTTCGACACGAGATTTTCCTATTGTCCCATTTTATACAGTTATGTAATTTTCGACAAAATCACACCTGATCATTTCAGTCATTGCTAAATTACTTAAATTACAAATATGGTGGGAATACGGACCGATGGCCATATTATCTATTACCGTTTTGTTCAAAAATTCTCAAATGACTGTTTCGATTGAATATATATTTTAATTTGTGATAACTTTTCTCTCTGTAAACTGTATTGCACTTAAACACAGTAATTTCGCTTAAGTTAATCCATGGATTTACTGATACCTTTTATACACACTGAGGTGCAGATAGAATAAATCTCCGAGATGTTATTCCCTTGTCATTTTTATATCAATACATGGGAGAAATAAAGTATCCCTACCTAAAAGAAAAAAATATATATTATAGTCGATATTTCTCAACAAACCCCACAAAAACAATTACTGATGACTGAAAATAAAACTTCCTCCCTCTCTCTCAACAACAGAAAGAAGCAAATTCGAAATTTTTAATTTTCACCTAGAATTTCTTTTCGGAAGGGGGTAATATACATCTCGATATAAAATATTACTATTAATAATAATTAAAAGATTACGCACACGCACTACTGTGCAAAAGTTTAAGGCAGGTCTGAAAAAAATCTTGTACTGTGATAAATTTTTTCAATTTCAAAAGGTTAAAATACACGTGTTAGCTTCAAGATTTATCATTTATTAGCGAACCATCACCATAAGTACTGAGAAATTGCATACAATTGTTGAAAGTCAGTATTTTGTATGACCGCCCTTTCCCTGCAAACTGCTGCGATTCGATTTGGAATGCTATCTTGGAGTTTTTGTAAGAAATCCGCTGGAATGTTGTTCCATGCATCTAAAAGGACCTGCCATTGCTCTTCCCTCAATTTTGGCTGCTTTTCTTGCTTCTTTCCGTCTAAATAATCCCAAACCGCCTCAATAATATTTAAATCAGGGCTCTGAGGAGGCCACTCGATTAGTTGCAAGTCTACGTTCTTTTTTATTCTCCAAATAGGTTTTGACTACATTGGCAGTATGTCGTGCTGAAAAATAAATTTTTTCCCATTTAATCTCCGACCTGATGGCATAGCATGATGAATTAGGATCTGTCTGTGTATCTTTCTACATTCATATTCCATCAATTTTGATAAGATCCCCAACACCATTTGCTTAAATACAGCCCCAAACTTGGATAGATCCTCTACCATGCTTAGTTGTTGGCTGCAAACACATTTCCTTGAATTGTTCACCGTTTCTTTTTCTCCATACTGTCTTCTCTTTGCGCCGAAAATTTCAAATTTTGACTCGTCACTCCAGAGGACCCCTTTCCACTGGTCAGCATTCCAATTCTTGTACTTTTGAGCATATTTGAGCCTCTTTGACTCGTTTCCTTTCCTGAGAAATGGCTTCTTGATTTTTACTCAACTATTAAGACCATTTCTGATGAGTGATCTCTTCACGGTGGATGAGTGGACTTGTAATCCTGAGGTCTGGGCAAGTTCTGCACTGGATTTTAGTCTATTTCCGAGATGTTAGCTCAAGGAGTGTTTCATCGTTTTTCGAAAGTTTCCTTGGCCTTCCACTGTGTTTTCGATCTTCAACTTTGCCTGTTTCGTGCTGTTTCTTCAAAATTGCTTGAATACCACATTTTGATACCCGAGTTTGTCGCGATATTTCTGATTGAGATTGACCCTGCTCGTGCAATAATACCTATTTTAGCCATTGCTTAACCAATGTAAACTTTTATCCCTTTATCTGGAAAAAGAGAAAATTAACAATTAAGAAATTTTATTGAAAAAAAATTAAATTTCATTTAGTTAGGAGCATTAAACAATTACAAAAACATACAATAGAAGTTCTGTTTACAAAATGTTACTGAGTGAGCTTAGAATATCTTGTAAAATAGGATCTAGAAGCTTTGTCTTAAATTGCCTTCTTTCTGCAGCAGTGGCACGTTTTGATGAAACGTCCGTTTTCTTCGTTAAACTGCCTTAATAACTGAGATTATTGACAATGACTATACAGTACATTATAATTTATAATAAAACAACACTACTGTGCTGAAATATTCAACATAATTTTTTAAAGAAAAAAAAACGCAACTGTACAAGGGTGCCTAAGACTTTTGCACAGTAATATATATGTTACGGTCTTTTTGCAAAATCGGCCTTTTTGCAAAAGGGTCAAAAACCCGGCTCCTAACTAAATGAAATTTAATTTTTTTTATTAAAATTTCTTAATTGTTAATTTTCTCTCTTTCCAGATAAAGGGATAAAAGTTTACATTGGTTAAGCAATGGCTAAAATAGTATTATTGCAGGGTCAATCTCAATCAGAAATCTCGCGACAAACTCGGGTATCAAAATGTGGTATTCAAGTAATTTTGAAGAAACAGCACGAAACAGGCACAGATGAAGATCGATGAAATGCCAGGCCACTTTGCAAACTGGCTGGCATATTTACCATTTTGCAAAATGACTGGTAATGCTGTCGGCCATTTTACGAAACGGCAGAACTTCACATTAAACTGGACAGTGAACGCCGGTTAGGTCAACTCTGCCCTTGACGATTGGTTAGGTTAAGGCGTGATATTTTCGTTAAGAAAATATCACGCCTTAACCTAACCAATTGTCAAGGGCGGACAGTTGACCTAACCGGGCATTCAATAATTTGAATTTCAATCGAACTGGATTGAATCTCTTAATTGGAGTTCTGCCTTTTTGCAAAATGGCAGACCGCATTATTATTCATTTTGCAAAGTGGCCTGGCATTTAATGCCATTATGCAAAACGGCCTATTTCGCAAAAAGGCCGTAACACATACTCACAGTATTGTGCAAATTAACGTGAACATATAACAAAAATATGATTTTCATTGTTTTTAATGTAAAAAGCAATGAAAGCTTTTTAAATGTAATTTTATGAATAAGTTTAATTATTTATGGTATACATTACATTATTGTATCATCTGAAACATTACCGCAGCATCTTTTGAAGTCGAACTTGTCATTCAGCTTCTGCGTAATTTAGTTTATTCTTGTCAGTCATCAGAGTCAGTGCGTATGATTTCTGTGCTGTGTGCTTCAGAGTTGAATTTGGACATTGCACCAAGAAAGAAAAGTAAAATAATCACCTTGCATGAACATATGTCACTCACAGGGAGAAATTGCCACTGCAATCAAGTTATTAATCTTATTGGCCGCTCACATACTAAGAAACAAACCACGGGTTCACTATTCTCGTCAAAGAAAGGCAATTGCGGAAGAAAATGGAAAACACCCAGAGATGATGCAAAGTTAATACGAATGAACAAGAGGGATCCCAGAAAACCTAGTGACATGTTTAACCAGGAATTAGCAGCATCAAATATCCAGGTTTCATCAACTGTAAGACGTCGATTCTGGCGGTGGGACGTAAAGCCGAGAAACCAATGGAAAAACAATTGCTAGCAATAATAATGGAGAGAACGCTATGCGTAGGCCAAGAAATATGCTGGTTGGTCAAAAGATTGGTACAATGTATTATTTTCACAAGTCATTTTTCTTGTTCAAGGCCAACAAATCGATTTGTACGCTACTCAGCTGGTGAATCCACAACCAGTTCCAAAATAACCAAACGTGAAACACCCAGAAAAGATGTTCTGGGGTTGTTTTTCTGCACGATGAACTGGCTCATTAGTGCCTGTGGAAAGCATGATGAATAGTAATAGATATATTGAGGTTCCAGAATGCCATGGCAACCCGACCCGCAGAAACTTTTCCCAAAGGGGGGTTTTCAGCAGGATCTGGCTCCATGCTATACATAAAAATGTGTTGAGTTCTTAAAGGTGAACAATGTCAGCCGTTTATACTGGCCAGGAAACTCGCCAGATCTAAACCCAATCGAAAATCTATGGGACATTAGGGCATATACTATGGGTTCAGGGTTGAAATTTTGGAAAAACAAAGTGGCTAATATGTATTCCTATGTAAAAATTAATTCTAAGATGGGTTTATTATTTGCAACTTTTCCGAAAAATCTAATTTTCATGGTCAAAATCGCGGTTTTCCGATTTGAAGGCTGCCTAACGCAGCCTCAGGGCACCCAAACCAAAGCGCGCAGTTGTTCTGCATATGATTCTCTAAAAGCTGCTTTTTCTGACCTCATCCCTTGCTTTCTTGCGTGTTTAAACACCTCTGGATGCTGAAAAAGTTTAGATTTCGCGTAAAACTTAATAATTTTAAGTTTTTCTTCAAAGAATAGGCGCGGCTCACCAGCTCTACTCTGATCGAGAAGCGGAGACTTGCCACCTCCACGTGTAGGTTTACACGCCTGTTCTTCCTGGATCCCTGAAAAGCGTGGCCTCATAAGATCTTATATTATGATCTTATGAGGACTCAGCTCTTATGAGCATTAACGATGGCTTCAGCCTCTTCATCAGCCCTCGAACCTGAAAAGCTCTTAAGTATGTCCTTCGATCTGAACACTGGGAGCATTTCTCGATGGTCTATCCTGGCTCTCACCCACCCATCTCTCCTCTCTTGACCGTGCACAGCTTGGGAAGCAGTTGAGACTTCTTGTACAGCTCTCTTGCAGGACTGAGTATGAACAGAGAAAGCGTTCCACTTTGAATGGAGTTTTCCCAAGATCCTCGAACTCAGTCAAGGTCATCTTGCAGGTGAAAATAGGCTCGTAAATATTCTGATTCTCAGTTGATGAGATCCTCAGGTGAAGTTGCTTGCAGATTGACTTTTGGGTTTTTTATGGGGCCTCACTGTCGTATCACTAAAGTCTCTTCCTTCTCTGATCTCTCTCTGGCTCACAGCAAAAGCTCTCTGATGCTCATCCTCACTGCACAGGAATGAAGCCAGGATGTTCTCAGGATGTGCGTGGTTAAGCTCCTCTTATCATTGCAGCAGAGATGATATTCCTGACCTCGGAAGTCTGGTTCCTCAGCAGCCTCAGGCTTGAAAAAACGTGTGCAGGACCAAATTTGAGGTGGTGCTTCACTTTGATGTCGTAGTACATTTTGAAGTAGAAGTTAAGGCAGAACTTCACGAGGACCTCGAGCCTCCTCACACCTCCCCCTTCAGTCCGTGCTCCCTCATCCCAACAGCAAGATGGCCTGTGTAGTAGTGAGCCTCTGGATTAGTTCAGAGGTCCACACTTGAGACCAGCCAACTGTGGACTGAGACTTCCAGACTTGATGGCTTTGATCAGAAGATAGCAGTTGTGCTGGTCTGTGGAGAGAGATTTGACTATCTCTACTGGCAGCTCTATGATATCTTCAGTTCCTTCCACTGGTTTGAAGTTGAAGTTGAAGTTGACCAAGTTCATTCACTTAAGAAATTTTCCAATAGGCCCACTGAAGCCTGACCGGGGAGTTACAGGGCCGTCCAGCTTCATGATTAAGTGCCTCAGGGGAGCTCGTTCACATGGAGCTGACAGATCATCCAGTGGCACTTGCGACCCAGCATCATCTCCAATAGGGCTATGGCGCCTCTAGACCAACCCGTGTTGGTGTTAGTAGTCTCTCCTCCAATCATTACAAGGCTCTCGTCAGCTCCGTGATCCAGAAGCCGCTCATGCAGGCCCTGAGCGATCTTATGAGCAGGCTTTTCTCCTTCCTCAGGTTCCTCGGGAGTGAAATGGAAGAGGTACTTTCCTTGAGGCTCCCACGTGATAGTGTAATGCTCCTCGATCACTTTGCCAGGATGAAATCTCCGTCACTTCGTCATATTTCAACACCTTTGAGAATATCCCGAGATCTTCTCCTCTGACCTCTGCGTGAGAGCTTCAACTGATGAGGCCATTACTTCTCCTTGGCCCTCCAGACTTTCATGCCATCTATGGCCAAGTAAGCCTTGTCTTTGGAAAGATGACCAGCCTTGATGAGGTCGTTCAGGAAGCCAGTGGCAACTGCAGCTGCCGGAACATTTGCCACCCTGTACCTCAAAACTGCTGAAGCTGTCCCTTGGATCTTCATGTAGTTTCGTGTAGCAGAAGTTGGAGTTTCGGCAGGTACTTCAGCGGGAACGTCCATAGGAGCTTCAGTAGCCTCAGTATTGCCAGAGGCTTTTGCAGCAGCTTCCAAATTTGGCTCTTCGTCCTCCTCAAAGTCTCATGAGAAATTCCTCATTAGTAGCCTCCTCCTTTCTTCCTCTTCACAGAAGCAGCTTCTTCAGCCTCCTTCCTCTTCGCTGCTTTGATCTGTCTCCTGCTGTCTTCGAAGTCTACAGAAGACATCTGGATTCCTGAAGCTTCGAAAGTCTTCACTCTCTGGTAGTACAGCCACTGAAGGTCCAGTTTAGGAATCTTCACCTCCAAAGGACAGTTTCATTTCACATGGGCCTTGAGGGGGCATCCTGAGCATCCACTCCCCTCTGAGCCGCACAAGATGATCTGATGTTTGCAAACGCAGACTTCACAGAGTTTATCTAGATCAGCCATCCTCTTCTCCTGGGTAGCATACTTAACTCCCGTTCACAACGTCTGTCATTTCCTTCCATTTCAACAAGATCTTATATGAGCGATTTTTCCGTGATTGTCACAGGCGGGGAGAACTTTACATTCAACTTCCTCCACTGAGTCATCACGAGTGAAGCCAGCTCGTCAGTCATCTCTCGGATAGGGTATTTAGACCTTTGGATGTCATGAATGAGGAACTTTTTCTCCTGCGGACGAATCCCTCTCTGAAGAACGGCTCTCCAAGTCGGCACCTCGTTGGGAATGAACTCCTTCCCCGGGCCCACAACATCCGAGAGCTTTGAACCTGACATTTTCCTGGTTTTGGGGGCAGATTCGGCCATCACGTCTAGTCGGTGCTTATTCTCGCTCTTGTCCAATCTGTAACAAATTCATATTAGTATGTTGTGTTCTTTCGCCATAAATACATATAGACAAGGAATATAATTTTGGTTATAATCAGGGTTGCCAACCGGCATTTTTAATTACCAAATTAACCTAAATTTGGTAATGAATATTTATTTTAGTAATAGAAAACTGAATTTGGCATTGCGAATTTAATTTAAAATTTGTAATAATGGTGTAACATAAGCTTAACCCTTTGTCATTCAGTACCATTTAATTTTAGCGTAGGTTCATTTTTTTACTTGAAATATGCATAGGAGGTACATATAAGCATTTTTAGCAATCTTTTTTTTGTAAGAACATTTCTAAGTGGAATGGTCTGGCGTGAGCTTAGGAATCACAGTAATGACTTATTTTTGTTCATGTAACGTGCAAGGCTACAATACTAAAAATAATAAGGAAATTTCTTATCCAAACTTTCAGTCTGCTATAAGACCTGTTGCACCTGTACCTACTAAACTAAATACTCTTGATTATAACTTCATCTGATTCAGCGTCTGATGACGATGGCAACGATGATATTGATTGTTTTCAAACCGAAACATCTGGTGAACCCCAGTTGTTTACAAAAGTGAACTTAATAATTCTTCAGAGATTTTAGGATCCAAACTTCGTGCAAAGAACTTGCTTTCTCCCGGGACGTCATTTTACTGGTACAGAAATCGAGAAAAAGAATTCATCCAATATTTTTCTCAATAAAATTCCCTGGTATATTGCAACAACGTTTCGAAATTAATATTTAAGCTAGCCGCTGCAGTCTATGATCCAAATGAGTGGAGACTTTTCATTGATTCCTCCAAAAGAAGTCTAAAAGGCGTCCTCCTTCACAACGGTAACTTGTATGCATCCGTTCCTGTGGCTCATTCGGTTCACTTGAAGAAAACGTACGAAAATCTTTAGCTTCTTCGAGTTAAGGTTATACAAAGAACATGGTTGGCTACTCTGTGGAGACTTAAAAGTGATTTGGGAAATTATTTACATTAAGGTTTCCACCAAGTTGACAATACTGGATGTTATCAAACGTTTCAGCATAACTTTAGGAGTCTAATGGTATATGTTGTTATTTGCGCAATTGCATATTTATAATGTTATAGGCTTTTAAAGAAATTATTTTCTTAACTCCATTTTGGTCATAATTTTTTGAATAACGTCATCATAAGTGTATCTACTTGGGTGGAAAAATCACATTTGGCTACAAAAAATGAGGTATGCGGCTACAGTGTTTTCCATTTTCTTCATTAGTTGGTTTTCCAATATGGCGTGTGAAGGATGTGAAATGTATTTCAAAGATGTGATTATAGATAAGCACACCGGACAAAAAATTAGTCACCCCTCTCAGAATGTACCTAATAACGTGTGACGACGCCTCTGGCCTTGATAACCGCACGAATCCGGCGAGGCAGAGACTACGAGGTTGTGCATGTACTGAACATCGATTTGCTGCCACTCGTTCATCAGCCGGTCCCGAAGTTCCGCCAGAGTCCGTGGGTGTCTATTCCTGCGCTTCACTTTCTGTTTCCAGCCTGAACAACACCTTCGACGCATTCAGGATTAAAGGCTTCATTGGACCTGCGATGTACTCGTCGCCTCCCATCATTGGAGAACAAACAAAAACGGGACTCATCGGACCAAATTACACGTTTCCAATCTGCCGCAGTCCAGTTTTTGTGCCTCTGAGCCCATTTATAACGTGCCAATTTGTGACTTGCTGTTAACAGCGGCCTCTTCCGTGGTACCCTGCTCCAGATGTCCATCGCATGCAGTTCTCGTCGCAATGTCCGTTCGGAAATTGGTCGCTGGAGAACCTCATTGGTTTCTTGGAGCAATTGTTCTCTGGTTTGAAAACGATTTGCAGTTACTAGACGAGAAACATGGCGGCGGCCCCTATTCTCGAGAATTGTTTTCCGGCCACAGTTACGCCGTCGATTTTCAGTTGATTGCGAACTACACCACTCTTTGTAAACTCGCTGGACAGTACGCGTTGACACACCAACAAATTGGGCTACTTCAGACATTTTGTGTCCGTGGGCTCTGCCAAACACGATGGCTCCTTTTTGCCACTGAGTAACGTCTGCCTCACGACCCATTTTGCAGACTATATCCAACACACACTTTGTTCTTCACCACCTCACGAAACAGATCTGATCCTGTGTGCTACGTCACCGCTACTTGTCACTTACCAATGCTACATCAACGCCCTCTGTGTGACCTTGAACTTCCTACTATCGTGCTATTAGGGGTGACTAATTTTTTGTCCGGTGTGCTTATTAACATTATTGATAATTCTGCTGTAGAGATTTTTGTCAAACATGGTGTGTTACAGTCGTCTTTTAAATTGATATTAGGGTTAGGTTAGTAGTATTTGATGTGCAATGCTAAAATCTGGCCTTCATTTTATGGGGAAATGAACCAAAATATGTATGTTAAAACTTTGAAGTCTCATAACTTTTGATTGGTTCATTTTCGCATAAAATGAAGGCCAGATTTGAACAAAGCACATCATACACTACTAGAAAAATGTATTTTGGCGTCAAAATTGGGTGGAAACCCTAATGTAAACATTTAACGTTTGGTTGACACAAAGAAAGTCCTTTTACGTCCGCTTCACATAAAATTGGGCTTGATGAAGCAATTTGTTAAGGCCTTGGAAGTTTTCATAGAATCCTCCGATCCACCGAAAGACGAAATCGTAGTGTCGTATAAAAGAAACTACTTTGATTCCTACACGGTACTAGCTGCCACCTAACCAGAACCCCGCGTCAACCTTGAACCACCTAAGGCCATAGACGGAGGGTTAACATACTGGGTGTCCCAGAAGTCTGTACTGGTAGGGAAAATAGACTGTAACCGGAACTAAACGATTTCCGGTATCAGGGTTAATAGATCATGTAGCGTCCAGGAAATAATAAACGAATAAGATACAAATAGAACAAATGCCAATTATAAACTAAATAAATGATAAACTAAATCATAAACTAAACTATAAATTACACACTAAATCATATACTAAACTATAAATTATAAACACATTTCGTCTGGTTATATTTAAATTAATACCGTAGCTAGAAGTCACTAAACCTTTTAGTAACAAAAGAGTGAAATCCTGTTATAGACTAACAGAGTTAAGGACTGAAACACGAAAATAAACTAAAGTATAAATGTGACTAGTAACTAAGCAATATACCTATGTGACAACACACTGCAGAAGTACATTTATTATTCGAGTTAAACTATTTTCTTAGCCGAATTATTAAATAGTATATTTACAAACATGAAATTCTTTTACAAAGCTTGTTTATACTGTACTTTTAATACTTATCTTTAAAGTTATAAAATCCTAAACTATAGTAAATACTGAGGGGAGGAATAGGTAAAGATTCGGTAGAACACATCCACCCAAACTAATGACGAAAATAGGTTTTTCCTGGTGTATTTTGTACTATCTCGATCGAATCTGACCTTAATTCTTGGGGCAAATCCACCGTTATTGAGATCCCCTCCACGGCTTTGAAGAAGAGGAAAATTGTGGGCTAAAAAAGTCAATCAATTGAAACATGAAATACCCAGAAAAACTTATTTTCGTCAGTAATATTCACGGCAACCTAACCTAACCTGGTACTACTTACCTTTCTGGGTCCCGACAATTACCCAACCTTACCTTTCCGGGTATAATCGCTTATGGCGTTGGATACCACAAAGGTTAATTGAATGCCCGGTTAGGTCAACTGTATGCCCTTGACAATTGGTTAGGTTAAGTCGTGATATTTTCTTTAAAACTAACAAAAATAACAACTTAACCAATTGTCAGGGGCATACAGTTGACCTAACCGGGCATTCAGTTAACAACTGGGCATGGCTACCCCATAATGAATTACACAGAAAGGTTAGTAGTACCCCTAACCTAACCTAACCTAACCTAACCTAGGCCTAGATGACGTCCCACTCGGACTGGAGCTCCCACCACAGACAACTATTCAAAAGCTACTGTTGAATTCAAATTTCAGCTACCGGACCTGCGCGGGAGTATCACGTGACAATGGGGCAGCCGCTGATTGGCTAATGATAATAACATGACTACATACATCACGGGACGAGATGGTTTGACTAGTGAATAATAGCACCAAAATTTAATAATTTCGAAAATAAATATCAATAAATAGGAATTTCCACCAAAATTAGTATAAAGTATTCTTATTTTTTCGCGCTATCTCACTGTATAAATATCAATATCGAGTTTGGTGGATGTGTTATACCGAATCTTAACGAGGAATATACAAAGTATGCAAATATAAGAGTACAAAGTAAATTTTACCAAATGGTGAGATCTTCCACGTTGAAAGTAAATTCTGAGTTGTAAATACCCGAGCGAGCGTTCTAGAATATTCCAAGAGATTTCCAGAAACCGGAAATCCTATTTTCCACAGGTTATAATTTGTTTAAGCCGTATTCATTTAAGCTGAATAAAATCTAAATTCTATGCATTTTACTGAGTTACATAAAGATATAGGTACATAAATTAACATGGAACTTAAGTAAGCTATTGAAATTTTAATGTCTAATAAATTTGACAATAAATGCCTGAATAGCGGTAACATAGACATTAGAAATGTGTTTGTTTCACTTCAAAAATATAATGTCAGTTTTACATATTTCAGGAAAGAAAATTCCCTGATGGCTCAGTATACTAGTCAAGAGAAAGTGGAACTGGTTTTGCTACATATTTCTGGGAAAAGCCAGAGGGAGGCATGTCAGTTATTTTACAAACGTGCCTCCCTCTCGCTTTTTCTGGAAACGTGTAGCCATACCAGTTCCACCTTTACTTGATTGGTATACTGAGCCATCAGAGTATTTTCTTAACTGAAATATGTAAAACTGACATTAGAAATGTTTGTTTCATTTCAAAAATATAATGTCTATTTTCTCTTGAGTCCAGACTTGTGGGACACCCTGTATATTACAGGATAACTGCCCTGTTCATACTGCCAGGATAATCACAGTGGTTTCAGGAACAAAGATGTCGAGCTGCTGAAGTGGCCCACGAAGGCGTGTGACCTAAACCCAATTGAAAATGTGTTGACAAATGGGTCATTCCATGTCAGTTCAACGGAATTTTGGGTCGAAAAAACGTGACCATCATCGATGTTTTTGAAAATTGGCACACTTACAGATCTCGGTGAGAAAAACAGAATGACACTTGTTTCAACACTAGGTCATATGGTTCCGGAGAGATGGCCATTCGAATTTTGTAAAAAAAAAGGTTAATTTCCAAGGTCATACCCTATTTCAACATGAAATATCTCGGTTCCTATTGCACTTAGAGACCATTTAAACACTATTTTAAAGCTTTTAAGCAGATCTACAACTTTGTTTCTATTCATATTTTACCTCAGTGGTAAAAAAAAAAAGTTGATCTATTTTTTACCTTTGACCTTGTGTAGGTCATTTGATGTCAAACCGGCTTTTTTCTCCTTTCACCCAATTTTGGGTAGACATGTCTACCTTAACCTAGAACAAGATTTTTAGTGTTGATTAAGTTAGTATAGACGCTACAGCCATTTCAGTGGACCATACCTACCTCCATTTTGACCAAGTACCTTTTTCCATCAAACTTTGGAGCGCCGTTTCTTTGGAACTGTTTGAGCTAGAGTGTTGAGAAAAGTACCATTAGATTTGTCTCACTGAGATCAATAATGTCTGCTATTTTTAAGACAATTTGCCTTTTAATATGTATATTAAAATAACCTATTCCTTTATTTTTACCAATTGAGTTAAGAACCGATTCTTGTCTAGCTGGGTGAAACCATGAAAAAAGAGGCATCAACATAACTATATATTTAAAAAAGGCAGTTATTGGGTATTTACAATATATTTTATACAAGCCATTATTGTTACATTTATAGTAATAAAGTATTTGTATACGCCTTTCAAGGTAATTATTTATCCTACCTATGCTGCCATCAGTTTGACATTCTGGTGCTTAGTGCAAATGCAGACAGAATGTGTTCTACTGGCAACACACATTCTTTTGGCCGAAGCTCTGCAAATTTTGAAAATCCTATTTTAATTGTTGGATGGTTTGTTTTAGAAAGCTCAAATGCTTCTTTTAGGTTGCATAAGATTAGCGATTTTTGTTTTCTTTCCCGCCTACCATCAGTTCCTTTTACAGAAACATAGTCTTTCAACCCTGGCATTTGTCTACTCACATCTGGCGAATGATAGAAATCAATTACTTTGGCATCAGTTTCACTATTCAGGCGTTTCCCCAAACGCGGATTAGGAGTTGAAAGCACTCCCTTCTCCCTCACCAAACTCTCTGCTTGCCTAGCCATGTAATCTGAGCACTTAAATTCTTCTCTGATCTTTACTTGTGTCCATCTTTTTGGTAGGATAGTAAGAATTGTCAGTTTTTCACTTCGACTTGTCACTTGATTAAATTTCTCTCTTAGTTGTTGAAGAATCTCCAGTTCTGTATCATCTGAGTCACTGCATGAAATTGGTTGTTTAGTTGCAAGTTCAAGCTTTCTTTTCACAACTACTACTCCTTTCCTCAACTTTCTCTTTGCGTAACCAGCGCTGTCAGAGAGTTTACATGGTTTTATTGGGGTCTCATCAAGTGTGGCCAATGAAGCATTGAATTTACTAAGCTCATACTGCATTTCAACTACAGGGTGTCCCGTAAGTCTGGACCCATAGGGAAAAATAATAAAATTACAAAATAGTCCAAAAATTTATTACATAATCTGTTCAAAGTGTCCGCCGTTGTGTCGCACACATAGTTGAAGACGCAATCTCCACTGCGACAGCACTTTCTGAATCACAGTCGCAGAAATTTCTTGACACGCCTTCACAATGCGTGCTTTAAGGTGGAAAATGTTCTGAAGTTTGACCTCGTACACTTTGGCTTTCAAGTGGCCCCACAAATAAAAATCATAATAAAAAAATAATAATAATAATAATAAAATAATAATAATAACATAAAAAATATATTATAAATCCCTATGGGTCCAGACTTACGGGACACCCTGTACATCTCCAACGGTTTCTAGCTCAGATGGGGCACTTGATGAGGTGGATGGTGATTTTTCAAGTGGTTCACATTCAGGCATTGGGGATGGACGATTTGCTAGTATATTTTGACAGGTTGCACATGCTTTATGATTATTTGTTATTCAATTCAGGATTTTGATCAATCAAATTTTTAGTCAATGCACGAATGCCTTTTTTCACTTTTCCTTTTTGTTTTTTAAATGGGTCACAACAGAACCTGCCCGTATTCAAACTGCTGAAATCCATGGTTATCTAAAAAGAAAAAAAAATATGTAGCTTAAAAGCCAGGGTTGGGTTCAATTACACAAAATGGAAACAATTACAATTTTTTTTTAATTTTTCTTCAAATTAATTACAGTTAGTGTTGTACTTCACAAATTTCAAGATCAATTACAATTAATTTTGTCTGAATCAATTACAGTTACACAAATATAACTATCTATTCTATAGATAGAATCTATCTATCTATATATATCTAAATATATATCTAAAATAAATATATATCTATATCTAAGTATAACTAAATAAACTATCAAAGGTTTATTTTCATTGGATGATGTATGACTGCCAGATCTAGGGGTATAATTTTTAACAATTGACATTAATTGATCAATTACATCAGTTATAGCTCAAAAATCAATTACAATTACCTTTATTTTTATTTGAATCATTTACAATTAATGGAAATTAGGATCAATTAATTAAAAATACAATTATAATTATTCATTGTATCCAACCCTGTTAAAAGCTATTTTTGCTTAGATGGCACAAATAAAATTTGGGACCTACTGATCTTGTTTCAAAGGTCTACAACAAGAAAAAATGTGCAGTTTGATTTACAGATTGGAATAAATACAGATACCAAAAAAATCCTTGCTCCAAGGTTTAAATAAGCTTATTTTCACATGGGTACAAACTGTTGTACACAATGAATAAATATACAAAGTTAAGTAATTCTATTAAAACTCATCTAACTCTTAAAACTGAACTTATTTCTATAGGGTAGTACCTATAGCCTAGTATAAGGTATTTATATACATACATAGCTTTACCTTTAAACAGGATAGCAGGTTCGAAGTTCTTCACACTTTTGAATGTCCATATAAATTAATTAATTATGTAATTTAAATTACCTATATTATATAGTTCTCTGAACTATACCAAAAAAATTAAATTTTATAATAGGGCCGGATACTTATTCGACCAAATAACTGGGTTAGGTTAGATAATTACCGATTTTTTTTAAAATTAGCAGACATTATATATCTCAGTAAGAAAAATCTAATGGTATTTTTCTCAACACTAGCTCAAACAGTTCCAAAGATACGGTGCTCCAAAGTTTGGTGGAAAAAGGTACTTGGTCAAAATGGAGGTGGGTATGGTCCACTGAAATGGCTGTAGCGTCTGCACTAACTTAATCAACACTAAAAATCTTGTTTTGGGTTAAGGTAGACATGTCTACCCAAAATTGGGTGAAAGGAGAAAAAAATCGGTTGTGACATCAAATGACCTACACAAGGTCAAAGGTCAGAAATAAGATGACCTTTTTTTTTTTTACCACTGAGATAAAATATGAATAGAAACAGTTATAGATCTGCTTAAAAGCTTTAAAATAGTGATTAAATGGTCTCTGTAAGTGCAATAGGAGCCGAGATATTTCATGTTGAAATATGGTATGACCTGGAAGTAATTGTAACAGAAATGGTTTCATTGTTTTTGACATCTCCAAATATTCAAAAATAACATTAAAAACTTACCAACATTGGGTGAGGCAATTTTTCAGAAAAATGGAATTTGCATTAACCCCTCACACCCCCAGGTTGGTAGGTCAAAATGACACCATCTTGTATTTTTCGTCCACAACTAAC
Organism: Bathynomus jamesi; assembly: GCA_023014485.1. NCBI lineage: Eukaryota > Metazoa > Arthropoda > Malacostraca > Isopoda > Cirolanidae > Bathynomus > Bathynomus jamesi. The sequence goes on from JAJOZX010010431.1 coordinate 50,217, forward strand.
CTTTAACATAATATTTTTTCTTCAAATTTTCAGTAATCCTTCCTAGATGGTTAGCAAATATTTTTAGTTGATAAAAAATTACTCAGTCCATAGTGGGCGTTCCTATCTCATGCTAAAAGACGAAAAACGGAACCGCGCTGCGTATCGACCGCGATTGTAGGCGTTATTGACCATTGCTCAAGTACTCGAGTAAAATTGACCATTGGACATCATAATCGTAGAGGCTTTGATTAGGTCTTTCAAATGAACCCCAACACCACTAGTCTGTCCTTCATAGTTTCGAAGATAATATATATTTTCATATTAACGACGTTCACTTGTTTTGATTTCGTTTTTTGGGCATAATTCTTGGATAAACTGAGATATTGATCTGAAATTTAGTTTATAGAAAAAATAGCATGCTATGTCAACTCAAATCAATACATAACGATTTCACAGGGATAGGCATTTTGATATAGCCTATGCGTGATGGTGAGTTAGTAAAAATCTGGGTCTGTATTATTTTCGTCACTGTTCTCTGCATTCTCTATGTCCAAAGGGTGCGGACAGTTCAGACAAGAAACGCCTTGGCATTCGCCACACAAGGCTGAGCATTTCAGTCCATTCTTGAAACACGTACATCTCGCGTTCTGACACTCTACCTTGCAGTTACATCTGAAAAGTTTTAGTAAGCTTTCTGGTGCTGGAGCTTTTAAGGTATAAACTGGTAGCAGTTTTCCTCTTTTCACAGTCCAACCCCATTCTTCTGGATCAAGATCTTCCAGTCCTCTCCAAACTTGCACTTGGAAGTAAACACGCAATGAATGGAATGATTAGCTGCGGATGTTGGAGGCAAGCTCTCGGGAGACACAACTTTCATACTTGCAGCAACTTTCCGGTAGAATCTTGACACGAAGCTTATCAAGCGAGCTTTCTTTTTTTCCGCCATAAACAATAAGTAACAACTTTTCTCCAGCAGTAATAACTTCTTCTCTTGTTGATGTTGAGTTGTTGAAAACTTGGTTTAAGCGTTGAAAGCTTTCGTCTTTCTTAAACTTTTGCAGGGCCACATCTTTACCAATGGAGAACAATCTGGACGTTGTACTTGTATCACACCCAAGTAAGGCGTGAATAAGCAAGATTGCTTCGCAAATCTTCAGTCTTAATTTCGATTTAGCGTACTTGATGTCCCACAGTTTGGTTTTCGCTTTCGATCGAGTTTTTTGCTCTGATGTGAAAAATATTCTGTGACCATCTACATCAGCATGATAGAGCAAGCGAATGAGTAGATCGGTATCTTCTGCAATAACAACTGTTGGTTTACTTCTGGCAGATTCAATTGCTGTCTGTACAATCAAAAGGTCTGCATCACCAGATGATTGGATTGCTTTCATGTTTTTTTTCGTTCATTTTAGTCGCCAACATTACTAGAAGTCTCTGCTTGTTGTCGAGGTTAGTAAGAAACTCGTCTTCATATTTAGCTTCATTTCTCCTGTTAAACGTACAGGTATGCCCTGCTTGCCTTTGGTTCTGCGAATGTGGGTTGTATCTTTGGTACAAGGCTTCCCGTCATACCCATCAAATACAACGACTGTTCCCACTCCGTAATGCTTGAGGACGTATTCTACACAAGTTTTGCAAATCTCGTTGTATGTTCTTCCTTTTGTCCATTGTACTCTGTGGAGTAAGGATCCTCCATCGAGGACATATGAAATATCTTTAGAAAGTGAAGCATCTGATTCATCAGGTGCAGTTGAAGACCAGATAGAATTTGCTAGCTGTGGTTTATTTGCTTCCCTTAACAAACCGTCTGTCTCTATAAGTGCAGGAGGAAATGTGCACAGCTCATACAAGAATGCTGTCTCCAAGTCTACAGCTGATCCCATACCTCTGACAGTTGTTATTAGACGTTGGAATAACAAGAGAGGATCAACGGGAATAACTTCTTCATCTATCTTAATAGTTGATCTTGCTTTCATTGTTATGGCCACGTCTTTCTTCTTGAACGTATGATCTGCAACTGGTTTTCCAGACATTGAAGCAAGAATGTTGCTTCCAATAACCTTGGCATTGTCTACATTGACAGTTGAAATAGCAATTTCTCCTGTGTCAATGCTCATGAGTTCCTTTCGATTGTCGAAGGAGTTTCTTGCCACAGCGTACGCCAAGATTTTCAATGAATCTTTGAAATCTCTTTCAAGTCGTGCCTGTCTTGTTTCTTTATGCTGCTCACTACCTTCATACGTTACACCTGTAACTTCCTGCATCGCACGGTTTATTTCTGCACAGGCTGGTGTCGACAGTAGCCAAACTGATCTTTGTACCTCAGTCATTCCTCGTCCGTGAGTTAGTCCACCTGTTGTTTTCAAACTCCTCATAAGAACTTGTTCTATAACCAGATCTGTTGAGAGTCCAGCCCAAAATCTATTACTTCTGCGAACAACATGATAGCCTTCTCTAAACTTTGCGTAAACATTTGGATGTCTCTCTTTAGATTTAACATTTTTTGAAGATAGATGCGTGTTGACTTAGCATACGCAAAATGTCCAGACGCTGCGAAAAATGGTAGCATGCTATACTCTGCCAGTAAATGAAGAAGGAAGTTTCCTGTTCTTTCGGCTTTTATGAATGTGCATAGTATTTCGACCATTTCTATGTATTGGAACCACAGTTTTGCAATTCTCGAGGAATCTAAGCTATGTTTGTAGTTCTCCAGTTTCTCAATCATCTTTTTGAAGACCACCTCCTTTTCTACATCTTCCGAACTTATTTCTCCTGAGATTGATTTATCAAGTAAATCTGAGATCTGTATTAAATCGAAGTTATCAGCAAAATTGAAAACGTCTGACTGAGTGTATTCTCCATCATTGTCTAACTTAATAGGGCACTCGTATATTTCTGACATCATTATTGCATGAAGGGCACCTACAACTAGTAGATGACCACGAACGGCTCGAGATATTGCTTTCCCATTTAGCATGTGGGGCACCGTGTTTTCATCATAGACAGTTTCTGACATTGTCTGCAGTCCGGAAGAAGTCATGAGATGCCCAATAAATCCAAGGAAACTCATGGCAGTTTGGAGCCCACCAAGTCGCAACGCTATTTCTTTCAAAGGGCTTGCATCATCCACACTTTCTTGGATTTCAGTACAGTGGCTGATCAAAATGTTAGTACCGGTGACATGTTGTAGCGCTTTGCTTGCTCAGACACAAAATGCATGGTTGACAAAATGCACGATTCGTCGCTGGATTGCATATCGATCATCGGCATGAATATAACGGAAGCCTGTCCAGGGTGCTCTCCTTTATGCACCATTTGCATAAAGCCATTCCACAGTGGTCGTTGAGGTTTCAGCATCCAGGCACAATTCCATAAAATGTTGAAGCAACTTGTTGGATCATCGGCATGAAATTGAAATTGATGCAAATCTTTGTATGTTAAGGCGCAAGAATTTTCTGCGCGAGCGAAATATGTGAGTTTCGATGCTGCAAATGTCCACGATCTCCTTTGATGTGACATCTATTCTTGGCACTAATTTCGTGGAAGCTACCTTGGGAGTAACTGTAACAATTATACCCATACCGTGGAATGTATTTAGACCATCGATTGTTCTAATATTGTGATCAACATTGTCACCAACATGTATGAAAGATTCATTGTCAATTCCTTCAATTTCTGTCCCCTGATGATACGCCGCACTTCTTTCAAACTTCTGAACCTCTGAGTAGGAAGAGCAAAATCCGTGACTGTGTAAAGAGTCAATCAAAAACCTTGATCCAAATTGTCTATGCATTTGCACTCCCAAGCCAATCTGAAGTGGGGCAATTATTGCTTTTGGTCTGACTGCTTGCATTATTGCCTGCCCAATAGAGGCAATTCGTAGGTCACTGCTTTTGGCAACAAACATCTTTTCAAGCAGTAATCGTAAAGATTTGGGAAGAAATTCTTTGCAACGGGCACGAGATTCTATGTCTTGGGTGGATGGATACATTGTTGAAGAACTATCGCATTCTTTAATTTCACTTTTTAGCAGCTTTGCCGCAGTTTCAATAATGCGATTTTTTTCAGTTTCTACGTCATCTGATTTCTTGCTTTTATAGAAATCATAGAGAATATTCTTGGTTTTTGATCTGAATGTGACAACATTATGTTTCCCATTAATCTCCGTGACAACAATTTCATCTTTAAAATGCTCCATCAAACGACTTTTCAGCCATTTGGAAGTATATGCATGACTTGATGAATCTTTCAGATGATCCTGCATTATTGACAAAAGATCATTGATTGTGGTTTGTTCATCATCATTTTCTCGCAAATAATTCGCCACAAAAGCAAAGGCAGACTCTTGAGATTCATCATAAGGCCGACCCCTTTTTAAACTTTGACTCGTTTGTGTGTTACTATCGTATAGTTTTGGAATACCTTTTCCAATACGAAAGTTAGTACTACATGCTTGATGATACACCGCATCTTCTGAATGTAAATCATTTACAAAAGCTATACGCCCTTTTACATCAACTGCCCAGCCATCCTTGCGCTGTTCGCAAACTTTTAGAATACTGATATCAAACTCACGATTCTTGCACATCACTTGAAAAGCTTTATTGTCCCGTTTATCTCTTTCGGTGATGCGATTTTTGCAGAACAAACAATCCAATTTGTAATTAAAGTCGTGATCAGATCTTAAACTAAGTTTAAATGCAGTGGCATCAGAAGATGTGGATGCTTTCTTTTTATTGTAAGATGCAATGTTCTTCTTATTAATGGATCTCTACATGATCTGTGTAGTTTGTCTCCAGCTGTGACAAAGATGTCATCGTCTCTTTCTCTGCTAGCATTGCAAACACCCAAGGCACCTTTTTCTGTTAGTGTCGCATAAGAATCACGGTCATCTATGACTTCTTTACATATTGCACAGGTTTCGAAACGTTCAGAATCCATTTTGACCTGAAACAAAATAATAGAATTAATTAATTTTATTGCAAAATTAGTGTTAATTTTGTTTTAGAAACTGATTGGACCTGGAAGTAATTGCATTTTTAAGTGCCAAGTTTAGGATTCAGGCGTATTAAGAAACTCGGATCATATATGATTTCGCATAGCGGCTATCCTGAAAATCCAAGATGGCCGCCATGGTGGGCCTACCGCCCACCTGACAATATTCTAAGCGCTATAATTATATTCCCTGACCCTGAAAATGTATGTTTACACAAAAATTGTGAACCTACATATATTAGAAACGAAGATATAAGTAAATGCAGGTTTTTCATACGTCGGCCATCTTCAAAATTCATGATGGCCGCCATAATTGACAAACTAAGCATCAGACACTATTCTAATCCATTTTAATGGTTTCGTTGACCATTAAAACCTACGGAATGATATATTACAATAAAAAATTGATTGAGTAGTAAACATTTGGTGCCACTTTATTGTTACCGATGGTAGCGGCGGCCATCTTGGCTTTATGGAAATTGGCCTGGCCCGTTTGTGGTAAGTTTTTAATATATCATTTATGTTGAGGTAAGGGTGCGAAAACAGTTAAAACCATTTCTGTTACAATTACTTCCAGGTCCAATCACAGATTGACTGGACTATATCTCCGGAACCATATGACCTAGTGTTGAAACAAGCATCATTCTCTTTTTCTCAGAGATCTATAAGTGTGCCAATTTAAAAAAAAAAATCGGTGATGGTCACGTTTTTTTCGCCGTTGACTGACATGGAATGACCCAAATGTGGTTAACGCTTGGGAGCCTGGGCAGGAGCGGACATCTCGACACCTGCCGGAACACACCATGGCAGTGGGAACTTTTCCGCACGAACCCACAAGTCGTCTACAATCACGTGGCATCTGTTTCAAATAGGCTACGTCATTAATAATGGAAGATGGACCAAGTATTGAGTAACTGTGTATAATAATGTTATGGTTGTGATGTAATAATAATGATTGGGGTTGTTTAACCTCCTTCGCAACATCTAAGGTCATATGATGGAGGGGACCTACAGCTTTACGCAGGATCGCTACATAATCTGGACACGGACGACGCTCTCCCATCCAACTACTACCCAGACCCAATGTCGTTTAACTTCGCGCCGATCAACGGGAAGCGGTGTTACGATATTGGCTACGACGTAGTAGTATTAGTATTAAACCATGTCATCCTTTTTCATTTTTAGAAAAGTTTGAGCAAAGCTGAAAAAAAAAAAATGGGGGCTGTAACAGTGTAATTCGCAAGGTGTTTGATCACGAATAAAAAATAATCTTTAGCTTCCCTTATCACGTAAATTTAAACATCTTTCGAACTTACCGTAAACAATTGGGATTAACGTATGGTACTTTCTAATTGTAAAAACTGTCGGATCTGGCTTAATTAAAAACAGGCCAAATAACGTAGCTCGGTGTCGGTGTTCGCATCCGATAAAATAATAGGATTTGGTATGTTACGGGCCATACTGGGAAAATCTCAGTCGCGTAGAACCGCCAATAATTTTTCAGATTGTTTAGCCATATTTCCGGACAGGCCAGATTTAGGCATACGAAAAGAGGGGTACAACCCAGGGGCCCCGGAATAAAGAGGGGCCTCTATAAAAGCGGAAAATAAAAAATTTCTAGCTTTTTTTTACAAATTCAGCATTGCCAAAACTCCCCAAAAAAGTAGTTGCTTTTTTTGTGACATTAATATTAGTGTTATTTATTTCTTGGTATAAATATTACTGTGACGTAATTTCTTTGTTGTGACGGATTTTCCTCGCGTACGACAAACGTACTTTAGTTACCTAAATTTTGACACTTTTAATTGCAAAAAAGAAAAAAAAATTTATACCAGAAGTTTTGGGGACAAAGAGCCTCCAAACTTAGTTTAGCCCCTGGGCCCCGTAGAGGTTGATCCGCTACTGCGTATGGATATAGTTAATTGGGAAGGTTAAAAATTGTACAAAAAATAGACGCGACTGAAAGGAATATTCTAGAATGCGCATTCGTATACTTTGTAAATTACTTCAATAAAAGTATGGAAACTTTTAAAATAGGACGGCCCTTTTTACCCCCCCATCATTACTATATAGATAGTATATTTTCAGCCTTTTGCCTCTTTCCTTCCTTCATTCCTTGATGAATTTTATTTTCTTTGTTAGTGTGTAACACACACACACACACACACACACACACACAGTAACTACATCCATTTATGTTATATATACAGTATATATACTGTATATAAACTTCTGATACAAAAAATTAGCAGAAAAATTAAACTTAAAATATGTAGTCACTTCAAACGGACAGAAACATAATATACAGATGGTCAGAAGACAAAAAGTTTAACACCAAAAATTTTCAGTTTTGAAGATAGAGAAAAAAATTAGGGAAATTTACAAACAACGTTGCTCAAAATACAGGAAATTCGGAGAAACAAAAGGTAAATATTTAGGAGTTATGACCGACGATGTGAAATTAGAGATGTAAAATGAGGAAATAATCATAGCAGGAAGAATAATGGGACAGATACTAAGAACCTTTGAAAAAAATGCGACAGGAATGTAATGATTCATTGGAGAACACGCTGATCATATCAAAACTGGAATATTGATTACACTGCCCAACACCAATTTTGCTGATTTAATTCTAACACCTGTTTTTAGGTAACTTTGGTGTGTTGATTTAAAAAAATCACCTTAGTTTTTGCCTATCACGTCACGTTTTCGAGCAATCAAATACGGATATTTTGGAGATATCGCATTTTGGCAGGGTTATGCCCAATTTTTTTTCTTTTCGAAAAATAAGTTTTTACATACTCAGAATCAGCATGGAAAAGTAAACAATTGTGCAGGGAGTGAACTTTAATGTACAATGGTAATATTGACACATAAAGTGATTAAAAGTGTTTAAATAAGGAAAAAATGAATCCATATTAAAGCAAGCACGGGACCAGTTTTCTTAACATTGTCTTTTTCTTGTTTTCTTACTTTTCAGTGCTGATAAATTTTCTCTTATAGGACTTCCTAGAATGAGAGATGTCAAGACAATCTCTTTGCAGGCTCCAGCAGTAGTCAGCCATCATATGGGTATCCCATCTTCCTTGGTATCGTTCTTCCATCACTTTGATATCTTGGTGGAACCTTTCACCTTGCTCTTCACTAACATCACCAAGATTTTCTGGAAATTTATCCAGATGACTGTTGACATAGTGAACTTTAATGCTCATGTTGCAACCCAACTGCTGAAAGTTTACAAATAAATCCTTTACAAGATCTTTATAATTTTCAGACTTTTTGTTTCCTAGGAAGTTCTTAACTACTGCCACAAAAGCATTCCAAGCTCTTGCCTCCGTTTCGGTCATTGAGTTACTGAACTGCGGATCTTTCATCAGTTTTCTTATCTGGGGACCATCGAATATACCAGCTTTAAGCTTCTCACTAAGACCTGGAAAGGCTGCACATATGTAATTAAAGCAATCACCTTTATTCAAAGCTTTTACAAACTGCTTCATAAGCCCAAGTTTGATGTGGAGTGGTGGAAAAATGATCTTTTCTCAATCCACCAATGGCTCGTTTACAATATTTTTATCTCCTACATTTAAATTTTGCCTTAGTGGCCACTTTTCCTTTACCCAATGTTCAGCTTTGGCGCGACTATCCCATAAGCACAAGAAACATGGATACTTTGTGTAGCCACTTTGTTGGCCAAGAAGAAAGTTGACCATTTTCAGGTCAACACAAATCACCCATTTATGAACATCATATTTTAGCATCTCCAGCACTATTTTTATGTTTTCATATTCTTTTAGATGCACTGAATGACCAATAGGAATCTTTTTGAACTGTCTATAAACAATCTCCACTCATTGGGGCTATAGTGGGTTACACCCATTGCATTCAAAAGTCTTTCTACATTATGGCAGTAAACCAAATCCTTCTCTGCACCAAAATATTGCAACAATTCTCTCTCCCTATGTCGATAAGATGTTATTTTTGTCCCAGGATGAAGTAGATTTTTCTCGTGCAATCTTGAAGCTAATAATTCTGATGACTTTTTTGAAAGGCTGAGATCACGAATTAAATCATTCAACTCAAGTTGATTACATCGCTGAGGTGTCGTTGATGAAGAAGGCTGTTCAAAATCATCATCAGTGATATCACGTTCGATCTCATCAGGTAATTCCATATCTTCATCATCTGTGAGTGTTGGAAGGTCCGTGAAAATTGGAACAGGAATTTCATCTGAGTGAGAAACTGGTCTGATTGCTGAATCTAGGTTAGGATACTTTAGATGGTGTTTATTCTTTGCGTTGAAGCCAGAAGTCTTCACAAGGCAAAAGTAGCAATCATCTGAATGATTTTTGGGCTCTCGCCATACCATAGGAATGCCAAACTTCAAGCCTTTTCTGTTTCCATTTGTCCATTGTCGTAAATGTTCCACACAAGTTTTGCAAACAGTGTGAGGAGCCCACGACTTATCCTGATCTCCAAGTTTAACTTTAAAATAGGCCAGGTATGCCTTTTTTACGAAATCAGTAATGTTCATCCTCTGCTTTAGTAACGTAAAGCATCCACAAATGTAGCAGAAAACATCTGGGCTGTTTGAACACTTTCTTCGAACAGCAGACGATGATGATGAGCAGCTGCAACGCACCCTTCACTCACCACTGATCGCAAATAACTGCCGCAGTATTGGATCACTGAATGCTGCCCACATGTAACTCTGTGCCGCTCCCAATCATGTGGCGAACAGGCGATGACGTCACACTTTGCAGCTGTATCCAACCAGGACAGACTGACGTCACTAGCGGAACCGGCTGCTCTCACTCCGCCAATGGGAAATCTCTCAGATCATGACGTCACGCTCACACCTGGGGAAATCACAGATACCCAAGATTTTAATATGTTGTACACAGGGTTGCCAGATCTACAGATATATCTGTAGATCTACAGATTTTATGAAGCAATTCAGATTTTCAGATTTTTTCAATAATTTATGCATAATCTACAGATTTTTAATCCAGCAAGCAATCATTATTATTTACTTCCAAAATTTACAACAAGGAAATATTAGGCCTACAGTCTCAATCAATAGGACACAAATGTTCTCGGTATTCAGTTTCAGAAGTCGAGTCGACTCGCTTCTGACTACGATATACATGCCGATTAAATCATTTAATCGGCGCTGATTGGTTGATATTCCCTCTACGTCATGGTAGCATGGAATGTTTTTGTTTTTGTTGAAAAAAATGATATTTATCTGTTTAAATCTAAAAAGGATTTTTTTTGGTTTCATTTATGTGTATGAATTAAAGAAGTATTCCGGTGTTCTTATAGTTATTACAGCAATAACCAAAAGGTATTTCCTTTGTCACAAAGTAACGGAATTCAATTTGTTTACTTTCATTTACTTTACTTTTTTTTATGTTAAAGTGCCATATTTATATAAGTTTATAAAAATAAAGAAAATATTATACAAGATTTTATCATTGATAATACCTTAAGACAGTAAATTAAATAAAAATGTCAAAATTATTATTTAGATAAATATTATAAATCTACAGATTTCTACAGATTTTTTAATCAGATTTATCAGATTTTTAAAAATTCCATCTGGCAACACTGGTTGTACATGACCTTTAGATTTAATGCACAGATTTGCGTATTCCACAGATAAAATTTTAACAGCAAAACAGCTGTTAACAGGTCTCAAAAATCATCAATTTTGATAAGCGCCCTTCATGGATCACCCAAAATAGGCATATTGCATTGCACGAAAACCTGATGTGATGGGCAAAATCTAAGGTGATTTTTGAAATCAGCACATCAATATTATCCAGAAACAGGTCTTAGAATTAAATCAGCAGCAAGAATTTTTTTTTTGTTGGGTAGTGTTAGTCTCGACGTCCTCATATGAAGCGGAAATCAGCGGCACATCATTACTCAGAAGTAGCATGCAGGTTTCATTTGACTAGCAGCCAAATTTAAAAGTTCCATGGTGATGCAACGCTTCTGGTCAAAAGAGTCGCATCATCTAAGTTTTTTTTTCCTCGCGTCACTGTTAGTTTTAAATGACATGGAAATTATATCTGTAAGGCTTTTTTATTTACCTCGTAGACTTTAAAAGAAAGCAACAGGAAAACTAATTGGCCAATAGAGTTACGTCACCGTAGAACTCTTATATTTGGCTGATAGTCAAATGAAACCTGCATGCTGCTTCTGAATTAATGGTGTGCTGTTAATGTATCGAATTTTTTATGCTACCTTGTAGTTTAAATATATCTACAAGAAACTGCAAAAATTGACAGAGTATGACGTCAAAATATATAGCAAATAATGATTACACCAAATCTTTGAGGAAAGTGATAACTTGACAAGTTTTACTAAATTCATTACACTGGGGAACACAACTTTTGGTGACTTAGATGTTAGACCTGTTTCTGGGTATATTGAGGTCGCTGATTCTAAAAATGACATTAGTTTTTCTCCATGAGCTCTGCTTATCAAGATATGATATATATCTATATATATTTCTATATAATGTATATATTATGATGTAATTGCTGACTGGCAATCACTGTTGTTGTTAATTGAATACAAAAGTATGATGAATGTCAGCAAAAATAGTGTATTGACATCAAACAAGCATAAGGTACGAAAAATATTTCTTAAATTCAAACAAGCTTGAGACACGAACGGCAAAAAAAGTTCTTTCATTGAGACATCTCGCATAAACCGCGTTTCTGAGATTTCTTGCGATGAGATGTGCCAGGACATTCGCGTTGGATGCTCCAGCAGTAATCTGCCATCATGTGAGTACCCATCGTCCGCGGTACCGTTCTTCCATGGTCCTTAGTTCTTGGTGAAATCGTTCACCCTGTTCCTCGCTTAGATCACCGAGGTTATCTGGGAAACGATCCAAATGACTGTGGAGGTAATGCAGTTTGATGCTCATTTTACAGCCAAGTTTACAAAAAGAAGAGAGCATATTCTCCACTAGTTCACCGTAGTTATCGGCCTTATAGTTCCCAAGGAAATTCTTCACAACCATACTAAACTGACCACGCACGTGCCTCAATGTTGTCCATTGAATCTTGGAAACGCGGGTCTTTCATGAGTTCCCGGATTTGCGGTCCATCGAAAATACCTGCCTTCAGCTTTTCCATGCTCAGCGCAGGAAATTTTCTACATATGTAGCCAGAACACGTCCCATCTCTGTTCAAAGCCTTTATAAATTGTTTCATCAAACCTAGTTTGATGTGCAGTGGTGGCAATATCATCCTTTCTCTGTCAACCAAAGCTTCTTTGATGATATTTTTTTCTCCAACCACCATGTTTTCTCTCAGAGGCCACTGTCTTCTCACCCAGTGTTCATCTTTAGCTCTACTGTCCCAGAGACATATAAAGCACGGGTACTTGGTGTACCCGCTCTGCTGGCCCAGGAGAAAATTCACCATCTTCAGATCCACACAGATCACCCATTGGTGGTCTCGGTATGATATCTTTTCTAGGACTAGGGCGACTGTCCCGTGCTCTTCTCTCATACCGACTGAGTGACCAATTGGGATTGATCTGTATCTGTTGCCGTTGTGTAGAACAACACATTTTAGGCTCCGTTTGGAGCTATCTATGAATAACCGCCATTCACTTGGTGTGTATTCCGATATGCCCATTTTCATCAGCAATCCGCGCACATTGTTGCAGAAAACTAAATCGTTCTCTTTTGAGAAGAAGGGCAGTAAATCCTTTTCTCTGTCGCGACATAACGTGATTTTGGTTCCCGGCAGCAGTAAATTTTTTTCTCCCAGCCTGGAAGCTAACAATTCAGACGATTTCTTCGAAAGACTTTAGTCCCTTATGAGGTCGTTTAATTCGTGTTGACTAAAACCTTCTGCAACTGATGACGGTCCTTCGAAATCACTGTCATTTTGCCCACATATGCTTTCTTTGTCAGTAGCAGATTCATCATCTTGAGGGAGTTCTGGAAGATGGCTGAATGATGGGACAGGTATCTCATCTGAATGTGAAACGCCGTCTAGCTGAGTCTATGTCAGGATACGTCCATTTACTCCGGTTACGTCCATTGATGCCCTTTATATTCACCAAACAAAAGTAACAGTCATCACTGTGGTTTCTCTGTTCTCTCCATACCATTGGTATACCAAATTTCAGGCACCTCTTTCCGTTGGTCCATTGCCGCAGATGCTCCGTACACGTTTTACACACAACATGAGGAGCCCATGGCTTATCTTGGTCCCCTAGTTGTACTTTGAAATAGGCAAAATAAGCTTTTTTCACAAAATCAGTAATAGTTTTTCTCTGTTCAATGAACGTGTACTCTCCGCAGATAAAACAAAACACATCTGGATGATTTAAACACTTTCTTCGTGATGAAGCCATGTCAACACCTGTAACAGGAAAGAATTCACGTTAGTACATGTACAATACACATGCAACATCAGCAAAATCATAGCTACAATTTAATTATACAGATGCATTTAGATTTACGAGCAACTCATAATACCGTTCCAGAAGGGTAATAAAGTAGGTAATGACGTATGCAATATCTCAAAAACTAGAGCTGCTAGAACAAAATGGATGATATTTTCTGAATCAGTGGCATGAAAATATCCAGAATAAGGTCTAAAATCTCAGGCACCAAGAAAAAAATTTTTTTTTTTGTTCCCCAGTGTTATCAGTACTGAAAATACCTCATTGTTGTTATAGGTAATTTCTGCTAATACTTATCTCATTCCAAAAAATTTAAGATGTTTCAACAGTACTGGTTCCATTTCGCTTTCCACAATTGGTTGAATATCTTGTGGACGATTTTTTTTTTTTTTTTTTTTTTTTTTTTTTTTTTTTTTTTAGCAACAGGTAATTAATTTAATTTTGCGTTTTTCTGGCACGCTACTTTTTTTAAATTCATGTTTAACCCATCAAGTATTTCTTATATTCAAGAATGAGTTTGAAGTTGTTTGTTGCCACACTTCAGTTATATTTTGATTTTATGATTTAAGAAATTGGTTTGTGTTTCTGTAAATTGTAAATTTAGTATGTTCCCCTTTTCACATAAACTCCCCCTGTAGTCACTATTAGAAAAAAAGAAACCATTTGTTCAGTCCGGTTTGTACTACTATTCTACTCTTTTTCTATGCCCTTAACTTGTACGTAACTATAAAGACATTCGACTTTATTATTCTCTCTGTTTACTGCCTTCCTTTGACTGCTCCTGCTATTGATACATTTGAAGTGTGAATTTCATCTTAATTGTTGTGGATACACGCAGTTGCACATTCTTTATTTATCATACTTTGTTTTCGTTGCATCTCGTGATTTTAGAGCAGTTCCCACGTTTATTCCACATTTAGCCATTCGTTATTTTTCTAGTTTTATCTGTTCGCGACAAATGACCACTTAAATTCACTTAATCTTGGTAGGTAGTATGTAATTTTCCCCCTTTTTCCAGCCCTTTTTATCGTTACGAATGAAACCAAGATGACACTTTGTTTAGCGGAATTATTCTATGAGTTTGATACTTTTAATTTGTACACCATTAAGATTTTCACTACTTTGTTACCACTTCGTTACTTGTTACACGTTTAAAGATTAAAGAAATCGATCTTTATGCAGAAAAAGAACATACAACTTGCAAAGTTTTGCAATAGTTTTCAGTATTTTTCTGTGCAATTTAGATATCTGATGTGAATAATGTGTTTAAGTATTCTCATCTGAATATGCCGTTGAAAGCATGGAAACTTCTCAGACAAAATTAGTGGGATTATGTTTATTCATTTCATAAGGAAATAAATTGGTAAGTAATGGTAACAAATGTATCTTATGATAATGATTTTAAATTCTTAACTTTCATTTACTAAGTAACTGACAGTGTGATTATTTTACACTATTAAATAAAATTATCAGTTGTACAGGGTGTCCCAGAAGTCTTGGAGGGGTTTTATTTGACTAACTTTTTTTTTTTGATTAATTTATTTATTTCTCTCAAAATTAAAGTACCCTTGCTGCGATTAATGAAAATGGAATCCTGGACAGTGCAACAAAGAGTGGCTATTGTGGGACTTTATTTGACAAACAACTCTTCCATCGTTGCCGTTCAAAGAGCTTTTCGATTAAAATTTAACACACGTTCTGCTCCTTCTGATTGAGCTAGCTATTCGACGGTACGTCGCTAAATTTCGTATTGGAAAGGGTCAGGGAGACGAACCACGGACTGGGCGTTTTCGGACGAGCCGAAGTCCAACTTGGGTTGAGATGGTTCGTGAAAGCGTTGAGGAAAATCCACATCAGTCCGACGACGCAGCCAGGAATTGAACATTTCAAAAAGTTCCTTACATCGAATTTTAAGAGAGGATATCAATCTTTACCCGTACAAAATTCAAATTGCTCAAGAAATTAAACCTCAAGATCATCAGAGTCGGATAACGTACGCTAATGCGATTTTAGATTTACGCAATGAAAATGAAGATTTTCACCAGATATGAAATTTGTAATTAAAATCGCAATAAATATATTTTCAAGTGTTACAAACCTTTTTTTATTTGATCGCCAAACAAAAAAGTTAGTCAAATAAAAGTTATAAAACCCCTCCAAGACTTCTGGGACACCCTTTATATTTAGTTGAAAATGTGATTCTTAAAAAAATTAAAATAAATTATTAGGTTGTGTTTAATGAAATTAGTGAAAGAGTAGAGAAATTAAGGGGAGATAGATTGAGGATAAAAGGAGGAAATTGTGTGCACAGGGTAATTGCTGTGTCGGTCCAACGTGGACCGGAAGTGGCCCTCCTCAAGGAAGCCTAAGCTGCCGTAGAGTCGTTCGACAAGGCCATTGGCCATCGGCCAGTAGTCGCTGGTCTGGCTGCAGGTGCAACCTGAAAGGCTGGTCAGGTTGTTCCAGTGGGCGGGTTCGAACTGGCGGCCACGGTCGATAATGATGATAGAAAAGACACCTAAACGGGAAACCCAATCGCTGATGAAGGCACGGGCGACGGGATCCGCGGCATTCTCGTATCGGAATCGCCTCTGGTGAACGCATGTAGTGGTTGATGTATATTAGAAGATTTGTGAAGCCGTTGGAGGGAGGAAAGGGATCGACGTGATCGAAATGTGCATCAGGGGGATTGAAAGCAGCCAAAGGGACCATCGTGTGGCAATGTATCTTGGCCCGCTGGCACTTATGGTATGCCCGAGCCTTCCGTCTGACGCCACGATTGATACTGGGCCATACAAACTGGGACGTGATGAGAGATTGGAAGGCACGAATGCTGTGGTGGGGAAGGGATTGAAGTCGTTGACCCTAAAAAGAGACTCATTAATAGTCACGCGTGAACTACCACGGCTTTTGATATGACGTAAGTGACTGGTGAATTAGGAAAAGTAGTCCAAATACTTCATCTCTGTCGGAATAGTGCCTAAAACGTTTGAGGTAAACCTCAAAGAGCTCGCGTCCAAAGGCACCATACCTAGTTTCAGCTGGTTTGAACGCACAAGAGAAAAGGCCAAGGGTTGCCAGCCATCGCCACACGCTTGTTGTAAAATGGCACTCCGATGTAGGTGACGCGTAAGAGAGCCGATTTAGCTGCATCAAACGCCCATTGAGCTTCCTCAGACCACTGGATGGATATAGAGAGCCTTTCTCTGGGGTGGGGTGGGGGGTTGCGCAAAAGTTTCGCGTAATGGGGGATGAGACTTTGGTAGAAATTCGCGCAGCTCCCCTTGGAAAGTTGTGTAGGGGGGAAAGTTCTTGATGTCGACCTTCTCGGGGTTAGGGAGATATCGTCGCCTGTTTTGGAGTTAATAACGACCCCATATTCCACGAGCCGAGCAAAAACCTGCTGCTCTTCGTCAACACTGGCTTCGAGAAGGTCATCGATGTACGTGAAACAGAATCGGAAGCCACGCAGGACGTCGTCCATAACCCGTTGGAAAGTCTATGCAGCATTCCGCAAACCAAACGGCATGTGGACGTATTCGAAGAGGACAAAGGGCGTGGTTATTCCCGTCTTCCGTCTGTCCTCTGGTTGTACGCCCAGACGAGGTCGATCTTGGGAAAAAGCCTCGTCTTTTCGTCCTCCATTGACGCTCAATAAATTTTCGACAGCTTAACGATTAAAGGCCAAGAAGGTACACAGTTGTAACTTCAATTAATAGTCTAACAATTCTATTTTAATTGCTTATGATTTTTATTTAATTGTCTTGTTAATTTTGAGTTAAAATTCTTAAGATAAAAGTCGATTGTCTCGAATGTCTTTCCTTTAACAAATGTAACTGATGTCAAAATTTAATTTCATTTTGCGTTGTAATTTGTTTAGTGTTAAAAACTTTGACGAGTGTATTATTTTTGTAAAAGGTTTTTCAATTATTCCCCTATTCGGAAGTAACAAGAAACTTAAATGGTATTATTTTGTGTGTTGGCTTAAACCTCACACAGGCGTAAGTAAAATATATATGTATGATACATAAAATGTTTTGACATATATATACCTTACCTTATGAACCTTATGTTGTTTCGTGTGTTGGTCTCTCTTCACACGGAGGTCAAGCTGGTGGCCCCGCCTCTAGGTCTGGCCTGGTGGAGGAGCGAGTTACTTTCTTGCGCTCTCCACCGTACATAGCCAGGCACGCCCGACTCATCTGGTACTGTCCTGAGCCAGGCATCCAGTCTTTTCTTGAAGACTTCAACTTTGACCCCCGTTAGGTTTCTGAGGTCCTTAGGAAGCTGGTTGAAAAGTCTTGGCCCCCTGACAACCAAGCTATTTTCCTTCAGGGTTGAGGAGGTCCCTTGTCGTGCTTTTAATTTGGGAACACTACACATTCTGCCTTTCCTATTTTCCAGTGTTGTTTGAATGGTAATTGGGTTTAGTTTTAGTTTGGTACCAGTTTTTCGATCATTTTCCATATGTAGATTATGATGTACCTCTCTCTTCTTCTTTCCAGTGAGTACAGATTTAGTTTACGTAGTCTTTCCCAGTAGTTGAGTTCTTTGCAGCCATCAATCTTGGCTGTGAAATGCCTTTGCGTTTCTTCCTTTTTATATGGGGACGTCAAAACTGAGCAGTATTCAAGTTTTGGTATAATCAGTGTTTTTAGCAGGGGAATCATTACTATCCTGTCCCTTCTCTTAAACGTTCTTAAAACCTGTCCGGCGACTCTTTTTGCTTTATTTATCGCTATCTGATTTTGTGTTTCGAATTTCGCATCATGTGTCATTATTATCCCGAGATCAATCGCTTTCATGCTTCTCTGAATTTCCTGTCTATCTGGAGCATAATATGCAGTCTGTTTAAGTTCTTCTTTTCTACCATATCTCAAGAGCTGAAATTTCTCGGCGTTGAATGACATGTTGTTGTCTTCTGACCATTTGTATATTTTGTTCGTGTCCCTCTGCAGGGCCTCCACGTCATGTACATCGCTGATTTTTCTGCTGATCTTTGTATCGTCTGCAAAGGATGTTACTATACTATTGCTGTTTACTCCGCTGTCTATGTCTGTTAGCATGATAATGAACAGGAGTGGGGCCAGTACTGTCCCTTGTGGTACTGAGCTGCGTACTTCCGATTCTGATGATGATATACCTTGAATTTTGACGACCTGCAGACGATCACTAAGGAAGTTGTAGATCCATTTTCCCACTTTGCCTGTTATTCCCATGTCTTTAATTTTATGTCCTATTATACCATGG
Organism: Bathynomus jamesi; assembly: GCA_023014485.1. Taxonomy (NCBI): domain Eukaryota; kingdom Metazoa; phylum Arthropoda; class Malacostraca; order Isopoda; family Cirolanidae; genus Bathynomus; species Bathynomus jamesi. The sequence continues at coordinate 68,880 of JAJOZX010010431.1, forward strand.
TCACATTTATCGAAAGCTTTAGCAAAATCTGTGTATATAACATCGTAGTTGTCATTGCCTTCCAATGCATCTAGGATATTGTTGTAGTGCTCTATTAGTTGTGATAGGCATGATCTACCTGATCGGAATCCATGCTGATTTTCGTTGAATCTTTCCCGTGTCTCCAGGAAATCATAAATTTTCTGTCTAACTATTCTTTCAAATACTTTGGTGAGGTGGGACGTCAATGACACTGGTCTATAGTTCTTTGCTTGAGATCTGTCCCCTCCTTTATATATAGGGACAATGTTTGCTCTTTTCAAGATGCTCGGTATTTCCCCAGTGTCTAGGGAACTTCTCCATATCCAGTATAAAGGTGTAGCTATTTCATTTTTACAGTTTTTAATCAATAATGCGTTCCAATTGTCCAGACCTGCAGCTGAATGTAGTTTTATTTGTTCTATAGCTCTCGCTACATCTTCTGGTGTAAACTCAAAGTCTGTTATATACTCTCCTTGCAATTCCTCTTCAAAGAATGCATTTATGTCAGGTATCGCTTTGTCACTTTTTAGGGTACTGAAAACTGATTCATATTGAGTTCTCAATGTATCAGATATTTCTTTTGGATCGTCGGTTAGTTCATTATTTCCCGTCCTTAAGGGCCCAATAACGGCGCGCGTTTTTGTTTTCCTTTTTGCATAGCTATAGAAGTATTTTGGACTTTCCTTTATTGCTTCTACCACCTTTTCCTCTTCCCTCTCTGTATGGTCCTTAATCAGGGCTTGTATTTCCCTATCGATACCCTCCAGTTTTTCTTTTATTATTTTCCTGCCATTATCTCCGCAGTTTCCTAACTTCGCCTCCACTCTCTTTCTTTTGCGGAATAGTCCTCTCTTTTGCCTTTCTAGCCAGCTCCTCTTTCCTTTTGGCTGTGATTTCGGAGCATATTTTTCTAAAATTCTCAGCGTTTTTTCCTCCAAAGTTGTTAGCATTTCTTCCGTTGTTTTATTCTCGAAAATTGTTCTCCATTCTATTTGGGCCATGTGCGATCTGATTGCTTCCCAATTTATAGTCTTCGAGTTTAAGTTAAAGGCCCCGAATTTACTTCTTTCCACAATATGTGTATTGGCTTCTAATGCTGC
>JAJOZX010010431.1:72500-135815 GCA_023014485.1 Bathynomus jamesi
AGTTAGATAAGTTAGATGGTTAGTTAGATGGTTAGATAAACATGTCATTCATTTATTTCTACCTTCTTGTACACTGTAATACAAATGGCAAACAAACAATCAACTGACAGAAATCGGGCGCTACTTTTGACTCACCCTGTATATATATATATATATATATATATATATATATATATATATATATATATATATCTCAAACATGGGCCTCGGCCACGGATCTCAAAAGTGGCCTCGTGACTTTCGTGAGGCCTTAGGGAATCCTGATTTGTTTTGTTCTGTAATTTTCAACCCCCGGTAGCGTTGGGTGGAGATTCTTCAAGAGATCTTGAAATATTTTGCTAGATCATCATCACATCATAACTTTCCATGTTATCATAAATACTTGAAATATTGCGGGTATATTAAAATGAAAAATAAGAATGCGTGAAATGAGAAATAAGAAGTTATTGGGCTAATGTATGGTGCCAAGGAAATCTTGTTCTGGCAACTGTGTCTGATTGTGTGACCTGGCAAGTATAAACACACAGCGTGTCGGTGTTGTGTGGCCACGTGTGATAGATGAACGTGCTTAATAATTCCCTTTCATTAAGTAAGTGAAGTGAGCTATGTCTTTATTTATTAATTTTGAGTAGAATCTTGGATGGATTTAAAAAAGAAGAGAATACAGGCTAGTGTGAGGCTACAGTAGGTTACCTTTGGAAGAGCTTTAGGCCTAGGGTAGGCTAGATTGTTGAGCCTTCCCAAAGCATGGAGGAGCTTATTCGTAAAAGATTTCGAAGTGGGTATCTGCATCCAGAGGTGCAAATACCGCATTCGTTATTTGCATCCGAATATCACACCTCTGGGTGCAAATAAATACCTTCAGCCTAAATCTTTAGGCCTCGTGAGGGGAGGCCGCCTCGGCCTCTCGAGGCCTTTGAAAAATGTATGTCCTCGGCCTCGTGGATTTCTGAAGGCCTCGACCTCGAGGCCTGAGGCCAGGCCTCGTCCCCATGCCTTATATATATATATATAATATACACACCTTACAAAGGTTCCGCGCGATGATTTCTCATTTCCCGAAGGCCAAGCTTGTCGCCCCTCCTCTCGAGTTGGCCTGGTGAAGTGGTGAGTTGGATTTTTGCCTCTCCACTTCACATAGCCAGGTACGCCCGGCTCATCGGGGATTGTTCTGAGCCAGGCGTCTAGTCTTCTTTTGAAGATTTCCACTGTAACTTCCTTCGTGTTTCTTAGGTCTTTGGGCAACTGATTAAACAGTTTTGGTCTTCTCACTACAAAACTATTTTCTTTCAGGGTTAAGGATGTTCCCTGTCTCGCCTTCAATTTGGGAATACGACACAGTCTACCGCTTCTACTTTCCACCGTTGTTTGGGGAGTTATGGGATTCAGAGTAAGATTAGGGACTAGTTTCTCCATTATTTTCCAATTGTAAATAATGGTGTAACTCTCTCTTCTCCTTTCCAGTGAATATAAGTCTAGTTCTCGTAACCTTTCCCAGTAATTTAGTTCTTTGTACCCATTGATCTTGGCTGTGAAGCTTCTTTGGATCCCCTCCAGCTGTCTAATGTCTTCTTTTTTATATGGGGGTGTTAGGACCGAGCAGTATTCCAATTTGGGTATTATCAGGGTTTTCAGTAGAGGAATTATTACATTCCTATCCCTTCGTTTAAACTTTAAAGGTTCTCAATATCTGACCCGTTATTATCTTTGCTCTGTTTACTGCTATCTTATTTTGTTTCAAATTTCGCATCATCTGTCATTACAACCCCTAAATCTTTTGCTCTGGAATTTCTCTGAATTTCATGTCCATTTGTGGTATGTATATATATATATAACGATCAAATTCAGTTTTCCTTAAAAAGAACGTTTTACTCGTTTTAATATATTGCAAAGCGATTGTTTTTCGTGCGCTGAGAGTTGAAATGCGATTGTTTGGTTGAAAGCAAGTTTATATTACGTCGTCTGGAGGCTGGATGGAGTGACAGCCGTTATCGCTTCCGTTCTTGCATGCTCCCCTCCACCTTCAGTCGAATTCGATGCGTCTTAGATCGTTTCCTCTGATAATTATTACATATAATTTAAATTGCATTCACACGGATGTATTTTGTGTATGTTCCATACATATGAAGCGTGTTCTTATACTTAGATAATGTACAGTACTTGTTTTTACGCAAATGCGAGCGGTCATTGAGCGCGATGGCTCTCCAGTCGTACCATTTGATGGCGGTGTTCCTGTCCGCTCTCAACTTCCCCTCGTAACCTGTCACGCTCTGCTGGTCAGGGACTTGACTGAGATTTTTATCAAGACGGGTCTTCAGTGTTACTCATGAAATACTTTAAAGATTCCAGAATTTCTTCGGTGAAACACGCAGTAAATTTTATTCTTGGATGGTGAAATAGGTTTGCGTGTTTTACTGAAGACACTCAATCTGTTGTTCTCGGGTTGACGCTGAATACTTTTGAGTCATTCCAGTGACGTATTTCATGTTTTGCAATTTTCAGGGGTCACGTTGTCTTTTCATCCCTTTTCTGCTTCTATATTACGTATAAAAGGCTATATTGGCGGTATTTCCGCGCATTTCTGCGCGTGGTAATGTAAAATAAAATTTTTTAACGTAATGTTCGCTCTTCCGCCTCGACGGTTTTTCCGCGGGGTTTTCTCGTTGGGGTTATTTTTAGATCGCTGGCTACCTTGAACCTCCGCGTTTGTAATCGCGTGCGCGGGATTCTGTCTAGAGTAAACCCGCGGGGGCCAATATCGATTAAATTGATATATGGGATAGACCCAGTCGAGAAAGAAAAGATTTTATTTTTATCACTTAGATCAAGGGTCAATGGTACTGTGTCGGGTGAATCTTCTGTTCAATATGGGTTAAGTGGCGAAGAATTCAGTCCTCCATAATTTCATTGTCGGGATTTCAGTGAAATTTAGTACAGTTGGACTTGATATGGGGAGAAATTTTTAATTTTGTGTCAGTCAATTGCTATAATTTTTGCATAAGTGAGAGCTGGCATTTTAATGAACACACCTCTAATTGCTACGTTTCGTAGCATTCGTCATATCTGAATAGGAATATATGATACCCATTTGTAATTATTTTTTTGTCTTGCGTTGAGATTTGCGTGCGTCATTTTACTGGCGGTATTGACGCGAATAACAAGGTGTGGGTCCATAATAAATTCACTCTCCATCACGCCATTCACGGTAAAATTTCTTCAAAATTAAATACCGATCTACGTACTAATAGTTTCTTGTCAAAAATACAAACGAATGTTATCCGTTGTCTAAAGGAATGTAAAGCGACGCTTCAACTTTTATTAATGCCTTCCAGTTACCTTTAATATAAATAAGAGCGAAATTTTAGAACTCGGTAAATTCGATCCACCCAGTTTGTGTTGCGTAAAAGCAAAATGGCGCAACAGATCTCGGATGCCATAACAAAAGTACTCTATTTATTTTCTAGCTCATTAAAGTTTTTTACGTCATCATGTTTTATAATGTTGCAAATGAATTGAACATTAAGAGGCAAGAGTCCATTAGTTCACAAATTCATCCACGTTTTCTGTATTACAACATAACTTTGGTACAGAAAGGGAGGCGGCCTTGTCTAGTTCATATGGTGGTCGTTATCTATCGTTGACCAATGTACAGTGCCCGCGAAAAGTATCCGATCACCCTTGAAATTTGTATTTTTTACATAAAAAACAATGTTTAAATGTATACTAACCTTATATTAGTATTTTGTCATCTGTCCTTTGGTTTGGATGACTTGTTCTAGACGTTTTGGCATGGATTTAATCAAGTTTTGACAAACTTCCACTGATATTTCCTTGCACCATACCTTTTTGATGGCCTCTTGTAATTTTTCGACTGAGCCAGTGTCGTGGCATTCAACCTTATTTTTATTATTAGCCACAGATTTTCTATCGGATTGAGATCTGGACTATTACCAGGCCAATCCAAAATATCAAATTTATTGTCAGTAATCCATTTTGTCACTATTTTGGCCCTGTGACATGGTGCACCATCATGCATGTATGTTTTTGTCCTTTGGATTGCCATTGCCATTAGAAGTTTATCCTGTAGCATTGCTAAATACCGTGCACCATTCATAGTTGTGTTCTTCGGAAGAAAATATAAGTTTCCACGCCCATAGTAACCGAAACAACCCCAAACCATCACACTTGGAGGGTGTTTCATTGTCTTTAGGGTGTATTTAGGGTCCATCCTATTTGAGCCAATAGGCCGGCGAACCTTTTTTGGACAACTTCTGAATGTCAAAAATGTCGACTCATCGCTAAATAAAACCTTCTTCCAGTCATCAACAGTCCAATGAATGTATTTTTTACAAAATGCGACACGTTTTTTTACGCATTTTTTCATTAATGAACGGTTTCTTAGCAGCATGGCGAGATGGTAATCCGAGTTCTTTTTGGAGCCGCTCCTGAATAGTTCGTTCAGAAACACCAGATAACAAATTATTCATATTAAATTTTATTTCTTTCGCAGTTATTGTTGGGTTTTTCAATACTAAACGTTTCATAAGTTTGTCTGTTCGCGAATTTGTTTTTCTCGGTCTGCCAGATCGTTTTTTAGGGACTGGCGTGGTTAGGCCACCATTGTTCTTAGCCCGTGAAACCCATAAATTAACGGTACTTTGGGATATGTTTAATTCCTTAGCTATCTGTCTCTGTGATTTCCCACATGCATGCAAAGCAACAATAGCACCTCGACAATCACTCTTAAGTTGTTTTTAGCACACATTATATAAAAATTTTATTTACACCACTTTCTGTAAAAAAAAAAAAATCAAGAAATTTACACAAACAGTGAAATCTGACAAATTTGAGACACAGCCACCGCAACGAAGGCTACCAGAACACTAATTTGAGAATGCGTTGGATAGCTCTCATATCAGCGAGCAACCTCAAAGTTACCAGATGTCGCTAGAACAAATAGAAAGTGAATTACGTGTCTCTGAATATTAAGGGAAAATATTGTATTTTCTTGAGTGATCGGATACTTTTCGCGGGCACTGTAAATTGTGGTACTTGACGAGCCGTTATTTGCAACTTTTGTGTTGACAACATAACAGAACAACAACAACACCGGCCCGAATCTGGCTTTGCCAGACTCGAGTGAGATTATTTGAGGGCTTTGGTCGCTGAGGCTGACTCGAATCATTCGGTGTCCATGAAAGCCTGCTATCAGTCATTTTCATACTAGTCAAATAAACAGCTGATAATCAGGGTACAATATAAATTTGCGCCGGAGCAAGAAAGGTCTATAAACCCGAGTATTTGGCTACGTCGTGGCTAATGTCGTAACACCGCTTCCTGGAGATCAGCGAAGTTAAGCGATATTGGGTCCGGGTAGTAGTTAGATGGGAGACCGTCCTCCGTGCTCAGATTATGTAGCGACCCGTGGTTCGGATTCCACGTAAAGCCGTAGGTCCTCTCCGTCATATGACCTTAGATGTTGCGAAGGAGGTTAAACAACCCCGATAAATTATAATTATGAGACACCGACAAGCTGGTATCATTATTCAATAATTGAAAAGTATTTAAATACAAAAAGAAAGGTGTCATTTTTTTTTTCTACAAAATTTCAAATTTACTATGGTTGAGGAAAATGTAAATATACTGTACGTACGTACATCAATTGCACGTGTATCATTACTAATATGCTTAATTACATATTTAATTACGCATATATCATTACTAATATACGAGTATGTAATTACGTATATCCAGTTACGTACATATTAAAAAATCAAAAAATTTTACTCCGAAAAGATTACAATTGACCGAGTTTTACGAGTTTTAGATATTTAATATGATTATATTCACAGTACTCTAATCCCAATATGCCGATGGAAGCATGGAGGTTTTTTAGGCGAAATTAATGGCATTTAGTTTATCACGTACAAAAAGTGAAAGTGGCAAGTAATGGTAATGGTGATAACAAATAATAGTAATAATGTCGGTAATAATATTAACAAATAAAATATAAAGTTTACGCAGTTACAAATTTTAAATTAAATGATTATTGTATATTGAGTAGAAAATAAATGATGCTTAAAAAAAAATATAAGAAAGAATAAATTACGAAACTAAATGTGCTTAAGGAAATTAGTACGTTTTAAGTAGTTAATCATAAAATGGGAACTTCATTACAATGGTAAAAATGGCAGTTGTGAACTTGTACATCAGTAGGAGCTAATGAGGTGCCTTTTTAGTGATTTGCGAAATACATTTAGTGATGAAGCCCGCCTGATATGCGTGGGAATTGCATTCCATACATCTGCTTCTTTGAAAGTGCATTTCCCGCAGTTTCTATTGTATAGTTAGGTTTGTGTATAAAATCACTGGACAGTCTTGGTGTTACAATGATGGCGTATTTGATAGGGGTGATTACTGTTTGAATGGGTCGTGTATGTTGATTTTTATTAATAACTTTGAACATATTGACAGCTACATTGAATTTATATAAGTCGTTTAGCTTTAAAATTTTAAAGCTTTAAAATTGGAGAGAGGCGTTGGAAAGTAGGGGGATGAGAATTAGCCGAAAGAAGACCGAATATATGAGATGTGATGTGCAGCAGGACCGAGGAGGGGAAGTGAAATTGAGTGGAGAGCGTGTTAAGACGGTGGAGTATTTTAAATACTTGGGGTCGACAGTGGATGCAGAGGGGGGAGCAGAGAGAGAGAGAAACTGTAGAATACAGTCGGGGTGGAAGAACTGGAGAAACGTATCAGGGGTGCTCTGTGATAAGAGGGTCCCAGTGAAACTGAAGGGAAAGGTATTCAAAACAGTGGTGAGGCCGGCAATGTTGTATGGAATGGAGACTGCCAATGAAGAAGAGCAATGAAAGAAAAATCGATGTGGCTGAAATGAAGATGTTGAGATGGATGTGTGGAGTGACGAGGAGGGATAGGGTCAGAAATGAGCATATAAGAGGAACAGTGAAGGTGGCGGAAGCATCTAAGAAGGTGCAGGAGGCCAGGCTGAGGTGGTATGGACACGTCAGGAGAAGAGGAGGAGTATGTGGGGCGCAGAGTGCTGGAGATGGAGTTGCCGGGACGGAGAAGAGGAGGAAGACCGAAGACGAGATGGAGGGACTGTGTGGTGGCGGACATCAGGGAGAAGGACTTGGAGGAGGACGTGGTATACGACAGAGGAGAGTGGAGAAGATGAACCAAAAACAGCGACCCCATGTAAAGATGGGATAATAAGCTGCGGAAGTAGTAGTAGTAGTAGTTTAGCTTGAAAATTTTTGGCTCTTTAAACATTGGGGGAAGTATGACTCTGTTGTCATTATTCGAGTGTGTTCGCAGACATTTTTTGTGAATTACTTCCAAAGGATGTCTTGTATGTTTTTATGCAATAAAATGAATGTGGATGGATGAAGGAATAATAGAGGGTAAGGAGTGCCTTTTGAGAAAGTGTCTTATTTTAGTTTAAATAATATGAAGAGAAATCTTGATAGTTTGGATTTGATATATTGTACATGGCTTGAAATTTAGGTTTTAATCTAAATCAATGCCAAGCACTTTAACCTCATTCACCTTTGCGAGAGGTAGTAGTAGTAGTAGTGCCAATTTTTATTTGACAGTTTGTATTATGTTTTGTGGTAATAATCCGATAAGATGACTTTGTCAGGTTCAATAAAGTTTATTAGCACACATCCATTTATGGACATTTTATAATTGCCTGTTCGTTTCATTAATCAGAAACTCTGAATTATGATGGGAAGAAGTGAGTGAATGTGGTATGATCTGCTTAACGTACGCAGTTTAATGTGGTATAGAGATGAAAGTCGTTGATATCAATTAGAAATAGTAAAATTATAAATACACTTAATAACTTTGCCTAATAAAGCTGCGAGGTGAAGTATTACGTGTACAGTAAATACTACTGCAAATTTAATACTTAAATGCGCAGTATATAGAAACACTCGTCATAAAGGAAGAATAAATGTGAAACTAGTATTTCAATTATCTTGGTTAAAAAGAAAAAATAGGACGAAAACATTTGAAGAGAATCGATAAGCTTTCAACCATTTTCATTTTTTTTTTAATGAACAAAGGCAGTTACAAGTAGACGGCCGCTTATCCGCCAGGCCTCTCCTCCGCATTTATATGCGATGCCAAACGTAGAATAATGTCCATGAACGTGCATTAGCACTGATAGTGTTTTTTTATGCAGGGAGGAGAGGCCAAGGTCGAACGCCGCCAAAATGACCCCCCAATAGAAGGAGAGAGACGAAATCAAGGGACAATTACCTAGACACTGCGTTTGATAGATTGGAGGTCAAAGACGGGGAAAACTGGATTGAGGAAGGTTGTTCCAGAGTTCACTGGTTGAGTAGATGAAAGACTAAGAAAACCGATTAACTCTTGCATTAGAGAGGTGGACAGAAAAGGGATGAGAACGTGTCGAAAGTGGTATTGCAACCTCTACTTAAAGGAGGAGGCATGCAGTTGGAAAGTTCGAAAGAGCAGTGTCCGTTATAATAGCGATAGTAAAGAGAGAGTGAGGCAACATTGCGGCGGAGAGGGATTGAGGGTATATAGTAAGAGGCGGGGAATTGATTTGACGAAAAGCCTTTGATTCCACCCTGTCAAGTAGAACTGTATGGGGTGAACCACATCGTACATGAGAAGCGGACAACATACCCTCAAAAGAGAGAGCAACCAAGTGGGGATGAAGAAATTGTGGAGCCAGTACAACACACTTAACACCTTAGAAGCTGTTTCAAAAGACTGTGATATTTCCAGGGAAGATCGCCAGAAAAAGGAACGCAAAGAATGTTAAGAGAAGAGGAATTGATTGAGTTTTGTGTTGAAGATAAGAGGATAGTCGTGTGGAAGATTGTGGTGACGAGTAGACAGATGAAGGAACTGGGTTTTTGAGGTATTGAAAGCTACAAGGTTTTCTATGCTTCCCGAAAGGAGAGTAAAGAGTCTTAGGGATGTGGTTGAAGATCGCCAGAAGAGTGTCCCTTGCGGGCCACATACTGACGATCTGAAAGAAGATTGTAAAGAGAGGTGTTTAAGACTGTTTCTATTAAGAATAGATTAAAAAACTTTAGGCAAGAAATCAAAGCAATTGGACAGTGGTTGGAGGTTTGAGAGGGGTCACCCTTCTTTGGGACAGGCTGAATGAGAGCGAACTTTTAACAGGAAGGAAAAGTACCAGATGAAAGAAAAATACGCGTTTTTTTGCTTGGGCAGGGTGTCAATACAGAAGCACAATTCTTGAGAACAACGGTGGAACCTATTAGGACCATACGCCTTCCTCGAGTTGAGCCCAGATAAGACAGAAAAAACACCTTTGGAGAGATTTTAATGTTAGACATGGGAGTTGGGGAGATAGTCCTGAACGATTCCGGTAATATTTCTCTTAGTTGGAGGCGAAGAGTTTAAGCTTTATTAGAAGAGACGGCAACTGATTCCTTAAAATGAAAAAGAGGAGAGAAACAAGTAGTAAAGTTTTTGGTGAGGTTTTTGTCTCGACCGAGAAAAATTAGAACTGGGTCTGTTTTCACATTTTTTGAAAAGTTTGAAGAAGGAATTTTTGGCGAGTCGAAGAAAAGATTTTGCACGATTCCGGGCAGAAATATAAGCAGAGTGAAAGTCAGGAGTTGGATGACGATGGTACTTTTGAAAGCCCTTCTCTCTCTTCCGGATAGCATTAGAACAGGCAAAGTTAAACCAAAATTATTGCATAAGTAGTAAGGAAGGAATATGGAATGTACGAGAGTCTTACAGGCAGACACCTGCGGGTATTTAGTTCTTCATGTCGACACAAGACTTCTCCCATCGCATGTTTATCTCAAACAAGGTGCTCCATTGTTCGATCACAGCCCAGGATACCTCATTTGAAGCTTTCCTTCGGAACCTCTTCAGTCTGCTGGCGGTTCAAGATGCCTGACTTTCCACTGTCCACCTTGCCGGGCCATATTAATTCAGTAGCTTAACGTTAGAATTTATTAAATCTCGTGCCATCTTATTTTCTTCAGCCATTAAGTTACTGTTGTGCTTTCGTTCTTTTGTTATCAACGTTAATCAGTAATTCTAGATTTTACTTTCCTGCACAATTGAACCAAGCGCTGTAACGCTATTCAATGCCCTAGCATTCAAGCTTACTCAACTCTTCAGTCAGTTCTTAATTGTAACGTTAATGACTGTAATAAGATCATTTCCTTGTTTGTGTAATTAAAGGGAAATCGAAGTTTATTAATTACTTTCGTTTATCGCTGACATTTATTATTCTGGTTGAAAGATCAAGTGACCTCAATCAACTCTTAATTACATTATTATTGGGCGTATAATATATATCCTTAGTAACCTTTGGTTTGCTTCCGCCCGAATTGTTCGTTCTGACCAAGGTCAAGCTTTTCACTCCACCTTAGACCTTACAGTTTAACGTGGAATCCGAACCACGCCCCACCAGCAGCCCACCATCTTAACACTAGGCCAACGAGGGTACCCATTTATCTACCAACTACTTTCTTTATCGTGTGGAAGGATGAACAGCTGGGTTTTGCTGTGCGCCGGCTGCCGTCACCGGGTCTCGATCCCGGGGCCGATGGATTTGTAGTCAGCGACGCTAACCACTACACCACCGAGGCGCATTCTACACCATATATATATATATATATATATATATATATATATATATATATATTTATTTTGTGTGTATGTATGTATATTATACGTACGTACATACATACATACATCCATACAGGGTGTTTCAGGGTCGACCCTAGAAATATGGAAATTGGTATTGGTATTTGGAAATAAATTTGTATTTGGAATTTGAAGTTTGTCATAGTAATTCCGCTAATTTCCATATTTCTAAGGTCGACCTGAAACACCCTGTATATATAAATATAATACTATATATATATATATATATATATATATATATATATATATACACCTATATATACCTATACCTATACCTATACCTCTGGCATACGCAGGATTTTCCTAAGGGGGGTCTAAATTCTTTTTATTCTAAAGTAGTTTTTTTTTTTGTCCTTAATGAACAAAAATGAAAATTTTCCTATTATTTTTAATAATGATAATAAATGATTAGTTTGTGTGGCAAAAGTAATTTGCTAGTTGCCACATGGTTATTGGTTAAGCCACCTTACTGAGAAAATGTTCTATTCGTTTCTCGAAATGAAACGTTTGTTTTCTTAAGGGGGTGGGAATCCAGACCCGATGGACCCCCCTCCTCGCGTACGCCACTGGTGTATATATATATATTATATATATATATATATATATATATATATATATATATAAATAAATTAAAACTGCGTGTGTCGTGCCGGAGTCTTTCGCACGATACTTTAAGGAATTTATTATTGGGGACTCCAAATTCTTGATGCCCCCAATCCGATCAGGTGTCGTAGATGACGTCGAGTCTGTAAAGAGGTTGCGGATTTATCTTATCAAATAACGCGTTCATTGTGTATGGTTACCATACAAATCGTCAGGTTCCTGTGAATCCTAACGGGTTTAAATTGCATTCCACGGCAAGAATAGATCGCAATTCCTCTTTCTCTTCTTACGAGTAACGTTCAGGTTGTAACAAAACGCTGGGAGTCACTTCTTAATTGTTTAATTGTTATTAAATTAAAAAAAAATATTTTTTAAAATATTGAATAAAAGAATAATTGCGGGTCAAGCGTACAAATTTAACAGCTTTTGGGCAATTTATTTTAGGGAGGAACTTAGCACCTACGTACGTATAAAACTGCAGTCTGTCGAAATAAGGTGGGGAGTTACATGAATGCAAACTGTTGATTGCAAAGGACTTTTAGGAAGGATAATCAATAACGATGTAACGATCGAAAGGAGTCAATTTATCGGCGACTATGAACATTGTAGGTATGCCACGGAAGAGAAAGGAATTCTATAATGGTGCAATCTATGAAACGATAACAATAGTAACTGAAAAAAAAGTTTTAAATGTAAGGTGCACTTGTATGATCAAGAATATCTGCATCAGATAATTTCCTTACTCGCTCGCATTTGAACAACGAAAACACTATCAATACACTATCAGCAGTATTTTCCCATGCGACATTCCGGTACATCTTATAAGGAGTTAATAAAACCTGGTTAGAAACTACAAATCGAAGTTTAAACTTTATAGTAACACTGCTGAAATCTTTTTGCGATATATAGTTAGTTGATGTGGTCCTTCCACTGCAAAGTCCTATCTAAGATGACCCCTAAAAATTTCGTTGCGTTACTTTCTTTTATAACGAGTTCTCCAACATTTAGGATGTCAAGATGTACGCTTCATTTATTACTAAAAATCATAGTTTGTTTTATTTGAATTTAGAAAGAGTTTAGTTGAGGTCAGCCACTTCATCTTTGGTAAATGTTTTAAATATAACCATTGCATTGACATCTTTACGGGAAAAGGGGACACTTTTATCGTCTGCAAACATTATAATCCAGCGCGTAAGCTCCAAATTTTGGTGAAATTGTTCACTTTTTGATAAAAGAACCAAATTTGGCGCGCACAGTATATACTTTGATGTATACTTTTTTATATAAGGATGAGTGCCAAGAAAAATCTCAAGGTTTAGGGGTGGTACTCTTAACATTAAGAGGACAACCAATTTATGCAAAATTAAAAAAATCAGGTGCGAGTTGGGAATTTAATGTTCAAAGTAAGTTTATTTATAACTGGTACAAAATCACCCTATAGTCTATTTGACATTAAGAATACACATAGTGAATCATCTAACCACTTTTGTCAAAGCATAAATTGATATATGAACTTACTGTATTCAAATGCGGCATTGTCTTCAAGTTGGTACTTAAAATTTAGAATACAGAAACGCATTTCAGTCATAAAATAGTATGTTTAACACAACAAACAAATTTCAGTCATAACGTGCTATGATTAACACCATGCAGTAAGTGCTCTTGTCCACTGTACTGTCCAGAGCAAGCAAAAAGAGCTGTGCAGGGAAGGTTGGCTCTGGAGCATTTGCATAGTTCCCTACACGCTTTCTTGCACCCACAGTGAACGAGTTCAGTACAGGCCTTGCAAGCCTCAGGAAGGTGTGTCCATTTTGGGGTCCACCCATGCTCATTCTTTTCCCATCCCCAGTTAGTTGGGGATCTCTACAGATCCAGAGACGTCAACCTTGAAGTATGAAAATCCGTGAGATTTTGCCTGATTTTGATAACGAAACATACCCCATATAAGGGAGTTTGAGACTTAAAATCCGTGAGAGTTGACATGTCTGCAGATCTCTACAAAAGCTAAGGCTAACAAAGACCCTAAAATCCACTCTGTTAGCCCGAGAGAAAGAAGAGTAGGGGTTAAAAGAAGAGAATAGAGAGTTAAAAGAAGGGAATACGGGGTTAAGTAAGTAGCAAAACTTATCATTCGTGAGTGGAGAGAGAGAGAGAGAGTTACAAGGAAAAGAAGTACCTCAAAAGGCCTTGCGGCCCATACCGAGGAGGTACCAATGGCAACGGGTGCCAGGGAAAATTTTGTGAGTTTATTTTTCTTTCAACTATCCTAGCAGTAGTAGAAAACTGGATAGAAAAGTAGAAGGCTCTCTCCCCACCCTCCGCTCCCTCCCTGCCAGAGGCAGGTACGGAAAAAGGTTGAAGAAAATACCTTGACCCTGGAAAAGTAGCCAAGGAAATTTTACAGGAAAGTGGAGAATATATAAATAGCTCTATATTTAGCTTGCTCACAGAGACACCGAGCAAGCGAACTCCTGCAGAGTTTTCTGAGGTTTTAATCTTAAACTATGAGTGTGTTCAGTACTTTGTCTAGCCTATTTTTAAACAGATTTACACTTTGACTGGAAACAACCTCTGAGGGAAGTTGGTTCCAGATATTAACTATTTTATAGGAAAAGAAATTTCCGCAGACTGAGGTCCTAAATGTCTTTACACACTCAAATAGTGTGCAAGATTTCGTCTACCCTTTTCTTGAACTGATCCACAGAGGAACTGTTCACAACTTCCGAAGGTAACCTGTTCCATGTGTCACAGATCTTATACGTAAAGTAATTCCCACACACACTAGTCCTAAACCGTTTCAAATCCAACTTCCAACCATTGTTGCGAGTTGGGTTATCATTTAAACTAAACATACTTCTAAAATCGACATCGTTGAACCCGCGTAAGAGCTTGAAAACTCGATCAGTTGACCGCGCAGCCTCCGAGTTTCAGCGAAAACAAGTTCAGGGCGCGTAACCGTCGATTGTAGCCCATATGCCTAACGGAAGGGATTAACTTTGTGGCCCTCGCCTGCACTCGCTCCAGCCTCTCAATATCTTTCCTGAGGTGGGCGACCAGAACTGCACAGCATACTCCAGGGCCGAACAGGGAATTGTACAGAGAGAGCACAATCTCTTGTTCCGAAACTGAAATTGCCTCCTGATATAACCCAATAGTTCTGGGCTTTCTTTTCCACCTCTACACACTGTTTCGTAAACTTAAGGTCGCTGCTAATTAGCACACCCAAGTCCTTTTCTAAATCAGTCACCTCGATATTACTACCCAACATCGAGTAGTCCGACTTGGGATTGGCGTAGCCAATGTGCATCACTTTGCATTTACCCAAGTTAAACGGCATTTGCCATTTTTCGGACCACTCCCTATCCTACCTAGGTCCGCACGCAGTTCTCGATCGCTTCGGCGTCCCAACATTGGCCCCAAGCTTGGTGTCATCAGCGAATTTGGCGATCCGACTGACGATGCCACCGTCGATATCATTTATGTAAATGATAAACAACAGTGGCCCCAAAACGGAACCCTGAGGAACCCCACTAGTGACGAGGCCCAACCCGAACTAGCCCTTTAATTACAACCCTCTGCCGCCTATTCTTCAGCCAGTTTTCAATCCACCTACCTATTTCCACCGATACCCAGCGCGCGCACTTTCGCCATTAGCCGGCGGTGAGGTACCTTATCAAAGGCTTTCTGAAAGTCGAGATAAAGTATATCAATCGCCCTACTCTTATCATACTCACTCAACATGACGTGGAAAAACTCGAGCAAGTTGGTGAGACACGACCTATGCCGTCTAAACCCATGTCTGGAGTCCCCAAGCAGCTTATAGGAATCCAAATGGTCAACGATCCTATCCGCTATTATCCCCTCTAATAATTTACCTACAACTGAAGTGAGACTAATGGGACGATAGTTCCCTGGACTTTCGTGATCCCCTTTCTTAAAGATAGGGGTCACGTTGGCTTACCTCCAGGCACCTCGCCTGTCTCCAACGATTTGTTGAAGATTGTAGCCAGGTTGGGAGCCACCTGGTCGCGCACCTCCCGCAACACTGGGGAGAAACTGGTCTGGTCCAGGAGCCTTAAACGCGCTCAGTTTGTCTATTCTATCGGCAACGATTGTCGCGGTACATCGAACACTATCCAGGCCAGCACCTTCGTGCCTGACGCCTGGGTCGGGGATGATGCGGGTGTCCTCCCTGGTGAACACTCCCGCAAAGTACTCATTAAGCACATTGGCAGAGGCTTGCCACCCATAGTTCTTCGTTACGTTTCGCTAGCCTAACCTTCGCCTTCACTTTCCTACACAGGCGGACATACGCTTCAGTGTTCTCATGGGAACGATTGGCCTTCGCCCTCCTACACGCTACTTTCCTATTTCGGATAGCCGAAACGATGTCACGATTGAACCACTTAGGCTGCGTTGAAGCAGGGGTGACCGGTTTTGAGGGTATGGCAGCAGACTGCAGCACTATAAACTCGTCCCGGAATGCACTCCACACACTCAACATCGCCGCCGACCTCTAACCCCATCTCACCTAGGCTATCCCGAACGCTAACAAAGTCCGCCCGCCGGAGATCGAGCTTACTGCCTCGAGTTACTACGCTTCACCCGAGGGATGCGCACACGGAACCTAATCAGACCGTGATCACTCCCGCCCAACGATTCGTCAACGGTGAGGCCAGTGACGAGGTTGTCTTCGGTCGTGAATACTAAGTTTAGAACGCTTTCGCCTCGTGTAGGCTGATTGACCCACTGAGTGAGGAAGTTCTCATCAGCCAAGTCAACTAGCTTCCTCCCTTCAGCATCAGCAGTCCTGTTTCCCACTTTATGCCGCGACAGTTGAAGTCTCCTAAAACTACACACACCCTATCCCTAGCAGGCTACTGAGTTCGGTGTACAGGGCTGTATCTCCTCGAGGAGGAGATGCGGAGGTCTGTACACCAAGATTAACCTATAGTTCGTCCCTCCCACGTTCAGATCGACGCCAAGCAGCTCCCGTTCCGACCGGAACTGGCAGTCAACCGGACTCAACGTGTCCTGACGTATATTAGTACCCCACCCCCCTCCCCACGGGTGCGGTCTTTGCGAAACATTCTATACCCGGGAATTTCGAACTCCCCAACGTAGTCCCTACGATCAGTATGAATCCAGGACTCGGTGATAGCAACGATATCGGTGTATTCTGATGCTAAGAGCGCCCGTAGCTCGCAAAACTTGTTCCTAATTGACCTAGCATTAAAAAGCATTGCACGAGGGAGCCTTCCCTATTCTGACCGCCCCCTAGCACGACCCGTTTCCCGAACAGCCAGGGTGTCGGGAGTTGAAGAGCCCCTCACTAACGAGGGGGCAACTTCCGCAGGAGCCTGAGCCCCCTCCAACGTAGGAAGGAGGGTCACCCACCTGTACCTGGACGCACCCTTCAGTTGAAGGTGCGTCCGCCACCGGCTCATCATCATCTCTCCCCGGCTCGACCTCGCCATTCTGTATAGGTGCCGGTCGAGCAGCGCCCTAGCACACCTTTACCCTTGTTATTGAGGTGGACACCATCCCCTGGTAAAGGTCCCACCTACCCAAAATGCGTCGAAGGGTCAATAAACCTCACGCCCAGCGGGACGCACAAGTCTTGCACCCTCTCGTTGATGCCAATGACCTTACTGAGCGCGTGGTCACTGGCATTCATCCGCGGTAAAATACCCATCAACATTCCCCTGTCTGTCTTCAGTTTCAGGTCATCCGCAAGAGACATGATGTCGGTGATGATCCCTTCTGTATGACCTACCCTACCGCCTTTGAGGAACAGGTCGTTGCCACCAGTGTGGACAACGATCGCAGTCCTCCGACTAGCCACGCGCACCTTCTCTACCTCCTTCCTTAAGTGCGCCGTTCCCCGCCCAGGTAAGCACCTTACCTTCCTCCCGTCCCGGTTTGCAGAAGCAAAGTACTTCTCCTGGCCCCTGATCTGCGAGTCCCCAATCAAAACGGTGTCTTCCTCCTTCGAGCACAGGAGACTAAAGCGGTTGAGGTCCCGACAGGGGCAACTGGGGGTCTCGGGCTTCGGCTTCGCAGCCTTCTTGCCCGAGACCTTTCGATACCCGTCGCAAACCATAGACGTACGTACACCACCCAACCCACCCCGACCGGCAGCTCCATCCTTCCGTTTCTTTGGGCCATCAGTAGGCACCTTCCCACCCTTTACGCCCTCCACCTTGCGCCGCGGTTCCGTGCACTCCACGTGGTCGCTGGCGATTCTTCACACTGATTTTGTACCCTAGCCCCCGGTTTCACCTCTACCCTTTCTCCGCGGTCCCGAGCCCTGTCCAGTCCATCGCTGGATCGCCTTTCCATGGCAGCTATCCTATCAATGAGCTCCGGGGTGGAGGACGCAGCCGCATCAGTGACCGCCACACCTCCAACAACCGGTCTGGACGACTCGACCCGCCGGACCCTCTCCTCTAGCTTCTCGTAAAACCGCATGAGTTCGCAAAAGCGGCACATGCTGGAGTGGTTGATCTTCGCCAAGCAAGCTGCTTTGAAGTTCGTCACCCACTGGTTTACTTCACACCTCGCACATTCAGCCTTCAGTTTCTGCGGTCGTCATTTTAACTTTTTCGGTTTTATTTTTTTATTTTTTTTAGAAATCTGAATACTCTGAATAAGATGGTGGTGAATTCTTCCCGCGCGTAGATGCATCCACCTATTTGCAAGTGACGTTCATCCCTTCCAGAAGACTCGCCTCTCGCTGCTGCCGCACCGACCAAAGGTCTCCCCCAGGGCCGGACAGTCCCAAACGTGTCACATCTACCAACTGACAAGCCAGGAGCGACAGCGAGATGCAGCCCCTTACTAAGTCTTGCTAGTCACTCACAAGCGGCCAGACTCTTAGAATCCAGTGTTCAAGGGATATCCCACTAGACCCAGAGGCTACGCCTGAGAGTTTACGCTAGTCTGGCAGCCAGCTGGGCAGTAAAGCTCTCACCTCAGAGCAGTACAGCCAAGCACCATCAATTAGTCACCAAAGAACGGTTGCAGGGGGCTGGTCAGGCCATTACGCGTTAGGAATGGGCTTAACGGGGCACTAGCCACACTCCATTCATCGCGCCCCTACGCCTGGGACCCCTCCATCCCAGTCTCACTCAACCTACGAGCGTTAAATGGTGTTATTTATAGAGGTTCCAAAGCCTCTCCTCCCACGCACGAGGTAGCAGTAGGGTCAATAGTAAAAGAAGAGGAAAAGACAATACTAGTTTTTTTTTTTTAGAGAGAGAGAGAGAGAGAGAGAGAGAGGAGAGAGAGAGAGAGAGAGAGAGACCATTCATCCTATCATCATCCATCCGTCGGCCACTGCCGACAAGTCGGAAAATAAAATAGTCGAAGAGAATAGGAAAGGGGTGATCGATGAAAAGAAGTAAAATAAGAACACACACCATGCAAACACAGTTTTAAGAAACTGTCATCCCATGCAAACTACAGACATACAAGTAAAGAGATGATGAGAAAAGGGAAAAAAAAAAGTATGAAGAATATAACAAAAAGTGGGTTAGTTTACGCTTCGAGCTAAGTTCGTGTTAGTTGACATGTTGACACTCTTAATAGCAACTTATGCTATACCACTTTGCAAAGCATACTTTTTACCATCAAAAAAGTATCACAATGCATTGTAGTTAGCTTATATGTATTGAATATGTAGTCCATTGAATTGTATCCCAACAGAATAATCTGTTTTTGTGATATTTTGGCCATAGAAGAAGAAATGAGGACCTAAAAATTCTAAATAATTAATAAGGAAGTGGTCGTCTTAAACCTGATAATTATACTGCTGTGTATTCTCTGAAATATTTGCTAATTTGTACGCAAAATGTGTATTACAGTGACCCAGTGGTTCCCAACCGGTTTTGGCTCATGGCCCCCTTAGGAACCTTATTTTTTCCTGTGGCCCCCATAAACATTATTTTCAGTAGGTAATATGCAGATTAACTCTATTTTACAAAATAACATTTTCCTGTGGCCCCCTTCAAATGTGCCATGGCCCCCGGTTGGGAAACACTGTATATTTACACAATGTAACCATTATGCGTACTTCATTTCTACAGAAGGGGTAATTGATTATATGACAATTCCTTTTTTGCTTTAAAAATAAGGAAAATTGAAGTAAATAATAGAGAAAATGATAGCGAGCAATGCAATATCGATCACATAACTTGAAAGTACCTATATTGATGGATGTCGATTAAAACGCAGTAAAATTAATTATTTGTAATTCTTTTTGTTGTTACGGAGAAAAAATTTCCATATTAATTCCACTGTACTTGAAGTGACCCAGACATGACATGAATAATTTAAGAGTTTTGAAGATTATAAAAAATGTACCAAGTTTTGGAAAAAAAAAATTCTAGCACGAACTTATTATTTCTCTTGGGCAGATACCTTTTAAACCAATCACTTGTAGCTTCTCTGAAACCATATGAATACAGTTTAAGTAAAATACAATCTGTCGCATCAAAAGCCTCGCTCAAATCCATAAAGGTGGAGATCATTATTTTTTTGTTCTCTTTAGTGACACCACAAGGTTTAAAGTAGACGTCTTTGGTGTTCTATATTTATGGAAGCCGTATTGATGCGTCAGTAATAAGTTATATGATTCAAATAATGGATATAGCCTACTTTATGCAGTTTTTAAAAAAATTTTACTAAACAGATATTGAAAAGGCTGGTCTATAATTTGTTGTTAGCTTAGGATCACTGCTCTTGTGTCAGGATGTTAACGCAACCAATTTTTAGCATTGATGAAAATAAACCTTTAGTAATACTTAGGTTGACAATAAAAGAGCCGAAACATAATATGAACTAGTTTGTCCCTCAAATCATCGCAGTCCAGTTACGAATTCTCTACAGCCCCAATAAGTTTTCTTTTGTTAACCATAGAAAATATTCTATACTCTATAGTTGTTTCGCGAGTGGTCTCTACAATATTATTACGTAAGTAGGATAATGATTAATAATGACTAAAGTTATAACTCCTGAGTTTACGACGGCGTTACAATTTGCGGATCAATGAAAGGAAGCCACCCCCACCCTTCTTTAGTTAGCTTTATAAGGCTAACTAACGAAAATATCACGACCTAACCGATGGTCTTTGGGTGAGTTACGTATTCGAATTATAGAAGTTACGCAGAATGAAGTCTAAATGACCGAGGAAAATGTTGAAATTAAAAATTGGTGGTCTGTATATTGCATGAACAAAATAAGTTATTTTTGTCTTATATGTTAACAATTATGTTTTCCATTTCAATATTACGTACGCATCGTAATTTTCTATATTATACAGACTGAAAAAATTACTTAACCATGTTTTAGTGAGAACTATAACGTTAAATTTAACTGCGGAGGCTTCTAAAAAGGGTAGTAAGTAATATCTTGGTTTTGGGTAAGCTACGGAGATTTATATTTAACACTGAAAATTTTGTAGAATTAACTCGTTCAACTCGAGAGTTGAAACTGGACAAATCACTCGTAATTGAATCAAGTTTATTTTGTTCAGAGTCGGAATGATTAATGTATTGTTGGAAAGTTGTAGAATTGTTTGAAAATTAACTAAAATGGTTCGTATCGGGAGATAATATTTTCGTTGAAAGCCATTTTAAAAATAACTCTAATAGCAAATAGCAGTGGAAAATTTTTAAAATACAAAAATATATATACTTATCGCTTAGTCAGTGGTTCCCAACCTTTTTTGAGGCGATGGCCCACTAGAGTGATCGAATAACTCGTGGAAAAATAATATAAATGTAGTTATATGCCAATAATTTTATAAAATTACTAAAATTATACTACTAAATTTTAATTTGATTTTTAAAAGGTATGCCATGACCAACCTCCATGGCCCATCCAGGAAATTCGCCATGGCCCACCGATTGGGAACCAGTGGCTTAAATGAAGTATCATTTCGAGGCTTCAGAATCGAGATAATGGGCGGAGCCAGCTTGGAGCCTCTCGAGTGGGGGTTAACAGGTGCCCCATTCGCATTTCTCATAGCCTCGAAGGTTTCTTCACTTAAAAGATGAACGTCCCTAGCCGAAGTATTTTGGTGGTGCGAGGGAGAATCTATCTTTAATAATAATTAATAAGTTAAGGTCGTAAGAAGTACGCCACTCTCCCAACACTTCTGGCTTCCCCGAGTTTAGGCATCTTTCCTTTCCTTATTCTACGAGCTTCTTCGCAGACATCGTAGTTGACGAAACTATTGGACCCTTTCAGTGTACTCCTGCTTCTAAGAATTTGGTCCCTCTAAGATTTGTCCTCAAAGATGACTTTCACCACTGGAGTTGTATGTCTAGCTTCGGTGTTTCCTTTATTATAGGAATTAACTTTAGTTGAAGTATGTTTTTTAATCGATAGGCCCTCTTAATTTTAATATTCCCCAATTTCAATTTTTTTTAATTGTTTTCCACCTTTTTCTTCATCCAGGTATTTGTTTCCTACTTATCTCTCATCCCAGATACTTTATGAGGGTTTGAACGACAGTTCAGGATCGACCCCGCGGTCGACCCCTGATAATATTTTTAGCGCGAGATTTATCATCAAGGATAGAAACCTTATTTTTCATTGTTGTGTTCACTTTTATGAACTCGTCAGACTGTTTATAATCATTGAATTTAAATTTGACTTCGGGTCTTTTAATTCATTATGAGCAACCTGGATACTGTTCTCAAGTAATTTTGTTTAGCATTGTCAGTCTACAATAATTCATTGTCATGTTGAACCACTTATATTACTCTGATATATGGTAAGCACATTGACTACAGTATGTGCTACCCACATGAAACACGGAATTGGCAAGCGTTCAGAGATGACGTAAATTTTAATTAGAGCTATACGAAAAGAATACATATTTGTTATGAACGAATGAACGAACCCAAACTTTCGCTTACAATTCAACTTGGACGATTCCAGTACTGTTCCTCCATCTCCCGCCCCCCTCTGACTTTATTATGTCTGAAATTAGAATATCTTCAAAAGATGTTTTTTCTGCCCTATCTGGGCTCAATTCTAGGAAGGCGTATGGTCCTGATGATGATCCTCCTGTTCTTAAGAACTGTGCTTCTGTGCTGACACCCTGCCTAGGCAAATTCTTTCGTCTTTCTCTCTCATCTGGTACTTTTCCTTCCTGCTGAAAGTTCGCTTTCATTCAGCCTGTCCCAAAGAAGGATGACCGCTCTCAACCCTCCAATTATCGTCCCATTGCTTTGATTTCTTGCCTTTCCAAAGTTTTTGAATCAATCCTTAATAAGAAGATTCTTAAACACCTTTCTTACAATCTTCTTTTAGATCGCCGGTATGGATTCCGCAAGGGACGCTCTATTGGCGATCTTCTTGCATATATCTGATTCTTGGTCATCCTTTTGGGATTTCGGTGAAACTTTTGCTATTGCGCGAGACATATCGAAAGCTTTTGATAGTCTGGCACAAATCTTTAATTTCGAAACTGTCCTCCTCCGATTTCTATCCTTCTCTCTGTACCTTCATCTCTAATTTCCTTTCTGGCCGATCTACGGCTGCAGTTGTAGATGGCCACTGTTCTTCTAAAGCTATCAGTGGTGTTCCTCAGGGTTCTGGCCTGTCACCCACTCTTCCTTTATTCATGAATTATTTTTTAATTTGCACTTTCCATCTTATCCACTCCTATGCCGATGATTCCACTCTTCACTTTTCCACCCGCTTCCCAAAGCGTCCCTCACAGGAGTCGCTTCATGATTCGCATAGGACGGCTATGGGATACTTGACCTTTGATCTTTCTGCTATCTCTGATTGGGCCAGAGAGAACCTTGTGGCTTTCAATGCCTCAAAAACTCAGTTCCTCCATCTGCCTACTCGCCACAATCTTCCACACGACTATCCCCTCACCTTCAACAACACAACTCAATCCTTCCTCTTCTCTCAACATTTTTTGGCGTTTCCTTTTCTCGTGATCTTTCTTGGAATGATCACATATCCTCTCTAAAACAGCTTCTAAGAGGTTAGGTGTGCTGTACCGTCTCCGCAGTTTCTTCACTCCGACTCAGTTGCTGTCTCTGTACAGGGGTCTTGTTCGTCTCTGTATGAAGTATGCTTCTCATGTGTTGGGTGATTCAACCCACAAAGCCGTACTTGACCGGGTGGAATGAAAAGCTTTTCGTCTCATCAATTCTCCGCCTCTTCGATCTCTCTCTCTCTCCGCCGCAATATTGCCTCACCTCTCTCTTTACTATCACTCTCATAACGGACATTGCTCTTCTGAACTCTCTAACTGCATACCTCCTCCTTTAAGGATAGCACGCAGTACCGGACTTTCTACACTTTCTCATTCCTTTTCTGTCCAATTCTCTAACCCAAGGGTTAATAGGTATTTTCAGTCTTTCAGGTACTCAACCGGTCAACTCTGAAACAATCTTCCTCAATCCATCTTTCCTTCTGTCTGTGACCTCCGTCTTTCAAACGCAGTGTATCTAGGCATTTCGAAAACCCCGGCCCTTGATTTTGGCTCTCCTTCTTCTATGGGAGAGGCGCTTTTGCGGGCATTTGCCTTGGCCCCTCTATATATATATATTATATATATATATATATATATATTATATATATATGAGACCTGAAGATTGTGTTAAATTTCGTAACTTCTGACCATATGTATATTGTGTGTACGTCTGTAGGGCTTCCAACTCTCCTGCATTTCTGATTTTTCTGCTGATTTTTGTATCATGGGCAAAAGATGTTACTATACTGTTGGTGGTTACTTCATTGTCTGTTAGCATGATAATGAAAAGGAGTGGGGGCTAATACTGTTCTTTATGGTACTGAGTCGCGTACTTCCGATTCTGATGATATACTTGCTGACGTTCTCTGAAGAAGTTGTAGATCCATTTTCCCATTTTGTCCGTTATTCCCATGCGTTTCATTTTATGTGCTATTATACCATGATTACAGTTGTAGAACGCTTTAGCTAATGTTTGTGTATTATTACATCGTACTTTTCATTGTTTTCAAGTGCGTCTATGATAGTTATAATACTCTACTAGTTGTACTTGGCACGATCGTGTATATTACAAAGCTGGGCACTTGCGGGTTTTTTTGCGGTACTGCGGTACTACCGAACTACCAAACCGGTACCGCATAACGCAGTACCGCAAAAAATGCGGTAGCGGTACTGCTGTACTTTCAGCGATCCTTTGCGGTACTGCGTTATGCGGTACCGGTTTGGTAGTGCGGTAGTACCGCAGTACCGCAAAAAAAACCGCAAGTGCCCACTGTATATATATATATATATATATATATATATATATATATATATATACGCGCGCGCGCGGCTGGCTACGAGGGCAGGAGGAGATCAGAGAGCAATTCCGTCCTTCACCAAATCCCGCAAATGAGGCAGGATGCTGCAGAGGGGTCGACCGTAGGTCGATCCTGAACAGTCGTTCGAACTCGCATAAAGTATATAGCTATATATATAACCTCGTTGCTGTTGCGTTAGGGCGGGTCGTATTTGGGTGACAACATGAATCTGAAGGAAATCCTACCATCAGGGGTGTCTAAATTATGTGTTTTTACATGGGGAATTCAAATATGAACTTATTTTTTGGATAGGATATAACTAACCTACATCATTTTGTATTTCTAAATTGCCAATTTTACCCTTTTGAACCCCTGAACCCCTTTTGAACCCCTTTATAATATATTAAAAGATATAAGGTAAATCATTTATATTGACAAGGCCAAATCAACTTTACATATATTTATTAATAGGTGAACTGCATGTATATCACTGGATATAATTACAAAGATCATTCTCCTGACATCTTGAACTTTGCCAGGTTGCACAAATCCTGCTTTGACTCAGACTTGGACATCAGCTTCCTGCTGGTCTCCTGAGCCCTGATCCCTCCATCCCTCCATCCCTCCATCCCTCTTTTCCTGTGAGAAGTATTTAGCAGAAGCCTCGGTCATCATTTTAACAACCCTCTCAATGCTTTGTGTGTGGCAAGGCCAGTTGCGCACCTCCATGGGGGTGTTGAAGTTTTTCATCTCTGAGGTGCTTAGAGAGCAGGTGAGAGGTGGCTCTGACACACCTTCTGACCAGCTGATCAAGTCACCGATGCTGGAAGCATCACAATTGATGTCAGGTGTCCTTCTGCTCCTAACAGGAGTCCCCCAGCTGAGTGTCCGGGTCCCCCTCTCCCCTGATCCTCAGAGCATAGTAGTGTTTGGAGGATGACTTCACTGTGGGCATACCAAGCAGATCTTCTCACAGTTGGCATCACAATATCCAGCACCTCCTTTCTCTGGGACTTGAGGCAGTCCAGCTGAAAGAGGATGTGCCTAGGCCCTTCGATCCAGGAGTGCTTGACCTTCACGTTGAACCAACATGGGTAATACACTCCAATGATGAATTCCACAATGAATTGCAGAATCTTCAGGTTCTTTCCTTTAAGTCCGTGCTTTGACACCCAGAGCCTGAGAAGTCTGTTCGCTGTGGTGAGCCAGCGGCTGTGGTTTACTGGTCCTATCTCTAACAGAGCCAGCCCTGCAGGAAGTACTCCGTCCCTGACTGCACATACAATTTTATAGCCATAGTATTGATCAGTTGAGAGATCTTGAATGACCTTGTCAGGAAGCTTGATCAGTGGAGGGCCAACAGAGATTCGGGTGGAGTTTGGATTGATATCAAAGTCTGTAGCAGAATCAAGGAGCTTTCCTATTGGCCCGGATAATTTTTTGTCTGACAGAGTAGGGCCATCAAGGTCAACAATGAGATGGCGCAGGGGAAGTTCAACAGTGTGCAGGTTGCACACCAACCAGACCAGCTTTCTCCCCAGGTGCAGCTCCAGCTTTCACACCAGTGTTGACATTTGTTGAGCCTCCTCCAATGGCCAACAAGGTCTTATCATAACCCTCTCTTTCAGTTGTACTAAAAATGAACCACCTAATTTTAGCTCAAATCAAAGCTGTTAATTAAATTTTGCTCAATGTATCACTATAATATGCGTAGAAATAGCTTTTTCTAAAATATAACAGAATAATACTCGCATGTGAACAGTAACAAAAAAATATCAGTAGATAATCACTAAATCTATCCCCTCACTGCAAGCCGAGGTGGTAAAATAGCTTCATAAATCATGAGTCACTTCAAATATTTCACAAAACGTTTTAGAATGTTCTGAAACGTTACATTCTAGCCTCTGAGAAAGGTGGCTCAGAAAATGGCCTTATGCGCGCCAGAAAACCGTCAAAATATTTCATATACCAAACTGTATGATAATTACAATTAAGTGGAATGGCACACCTTTTTATTTGAGTATTTAAATATTATTATTATTATATGAATTACATTATATGTGTTTATATGAATTAGTTAGAACAATGCTCTATGAGAGATAACGTGAGCAGCCATGATAGAAAACGTGAGAAGACATATTCTGGGGTAACTACAATAGTAAAATAATCAACAATTTAATAATAATCAACTGCAAAATGATGTAGGTTAGGGTTATCAGAATTAAATATTTTCTTCAGAATTGTGTTCTATACACCAAAATATGTCGTTTGAACACCCCTCTCCATTGATTTAAAAAAATGCATAGTATGACCCGCCCTACGTGTTGCGTGTTTTGCTCTTCACACGAAGGTCAAGCTGGTGGCCCCGCCTCTAGGTCTGGCTTGGTGGAGGAGCGAGTTGCTTTCTTGTGCTCCACCGTACATAGTCAGGTACACCCGGCTCATCTGGTACCGTCCTGAGCCAGGCATCTAGTCTTCTTTTGAAGACTTCATCTTTGACCCCTCTAACGCTTCTGAGGTCCTTTGGAAGTTGGCCCCCTGACAACCAAGCTATTTTTCTTCAGTGTTGAAGAGGTCCCTTGTCAGGCCTTTAATTTGGGAACACTACACATCCTGCCTTTCCTAATTTCCAGTGTTGTTTGGATGGTAATTGGGTTTAGTTTGAGGTTTGGTACCAGTTTTTCGATCATTTTCCATATGTAGATTATGGTGTACCTCCCTCTCCTTCTTTCCAGGGAGTACAGATTTAGTTTACGTAGTCTTTCTCAGTGGTTGAGTTCTTTACAGCCACCAATCTTGGCTGTGATTTTATTTATTATTTAAACAGAGCTGGGCACTTGCGTTTTTTTTGCGGTACTGCGGTACTACCGTGTTGGTCGGTACCGCTGAAAGTACCGCGGGAAATTTGAATGCGGTAGCGGTACTGCTGTACTTTCAGCGATCCTTTGCGGTACTGCGTTATGCGGTACCGGTTTGGTAGTGCGGTAGCAGTACCGCAGTACCGCAAAAAAACGCAAGTGCCCAGCTCTGGAGCCTCAGCCTGTGAAATGTGTCTGCGTTTCTTCGTTTATTAATTTCTTCCATTTTATATTGGGACGTCAAAACTGAGCAGTATTCAAGTTTTGATATAATCAGTGTTTTTAGCAGGGGAATCATTACTGTCCTGTCCCTTCTTTTGAACGTTCTTAGTACCTGTCCCGCGACTCTCTCTGCTTTATTTATCGCAATCTGATTTTGTTTCGAATTTCGCATCATCGGTCATTATTACCCCCAGATCGATCGATATATATGATCTTTGATTAGCTTCCGCCCGAATTGTTCATTCTGACGAAGGTTAAGCTTTTCACTCCACCTTGGACCTACAGTTTAACGTAGAATCCGAACCACGCCCTACCAGCAGCCCAGCGTCTTAACTACTAGGCCACCCAGGGTACCCATTTATCTACCAACCACTTTCTTTATTGTATATATATTCGTGTTTGTGCCAGTTACTTCGCACAGAGCGCGCAACCAGATCGTACCATAGTATTTTTTTATTTATTAATCGAAACATTGTGTTCTTGTATAAAAATAGTATATCTGAAAACGTATATGTATGTAGAACTTCAGCTCATTCCCTCATAAATTTCATACTATAGCCCTCTGAGGTTGGCGAAAAAAGTTTCATTACAAATTGCCCTGAGTAAAAATGAAGGAGAATTTTGAGCTGTTTTTGTCACGGGGGGTCAAAATTCGGCTATAAATGCTATTTTTGCCGTGATTGTTTGACTGAAATGGTCTTATTATGGTTGCTAGACATTATTCCAAGCTTTTTAAGAACTTTTTTGGTTTCACCACACGGACTGCCAGTTCAATTCTGCGGGCATTTTTGGCACGGAGCGCTTGATGCCAGTTTTTTTTTAATACAGGAAGGAGAGGCCGATGGCGAATTCCCAAAAAAGCTTCCCCCTTCCCCAC
Organism: Bathynomus jamesi; assembly: GCA_023014485.1. Taxonomy (NCBI): domain Eukaryota; kingdom Metazoa; phylum Arthropoda; class Malacostraca; order Isopoda; family Cirolanidae; genus Bathynomus; species Bathynomus jamesi. The sequence continues at coordinate 101,058 of JAJOZX010010431.1, forward strand.
TCTCCCCTCATAGAAGAACCAAAATCAAGATCTAAAGTTTTGGAGATACCTGGACATTCTGCGTTAGATTGGATGTCATCGGGGGAAAAATAGATTGAGGAAAATCGTTCCAGAGTTGACCGGTTGAATAGACGAAAGATTGAGAATACCTTGCATTAGAGCGGGGACTTCGATATGCATGGACTCGACACGCGATTTTAGGGTGGGCCAGAGGAGGCCTAGGGTTCAAAATCGAAAGATTGCAAATAAGTTAAAGAATGTGTTATAATGGACTTCTACCATGTTTTTAACCATAACCTAAGAGCAAAAAACATTCTAGCCACTCAACATTGCTTAAAGGGGGGGGGGGGGGTAGGGTGACACTTATTTTCGAAAGTTTGAATTTTTATCGGGACGGGCGCGTTTCTGGTTCCATTTTGTCAAAAAATATCGTGTGTAAAATATTTTTGAAATAAAACAATATTTAGAACTGCCTCAATACGGTCAAAGTTTGTATATTTTCTCGAAAAGTAGAAATTTTAGATCATGATGTTCTATGCCTCTAGCAAATAAAATATCACTTCTAGTTTGTTCAAGCTACTAATCTTGACCTAAAACATATAACTGGACTTCATACTTTCAACTCTAGGTCCCCCTCAACTCGAGTATTAGCCCCTCAAGGGGGGGGGGTATCATGGGCGCCCATCTCCCTCTCATTGTTGCCTACTTTGCAGAGGTCACGGTGGACTTGCGGGCGGTTGGGAAGTCACAGCGGTGCTTCTCGACCACTTGTAAGAGGAACTGCCTTTGGTCTTCACTCTTGGTAAGGGCCAGGTTGAAAGACTGCATCAACGCCACCCCGCGCTCCGCGAAGTCATTGACAACTTGAAGGGCCTGGACTCGGCGGGATGCGGCGATGAAGGCTGGGTCCGTCCGCCACTCCTCCGGATCGTTGAGCAGGAAGGCGGTGCTGATGTCCAGAACCTTGAAGAACTCCTTTGATGTAGTCGTTGTGAACTTGGCCAATGTATTGTTGGCGATTGAGGCGGTGGACAGGTCCACATTGATACGCCGCGGGGGATCCTCCGATCCTTCCTCTTCTTCCATCGCTTTAATCATCTCCCGCTTTGTCGCCAAGTCGATACCCTCGTCGAAGATGGCCAGGGTGACGAGGCGCTCGCTCAAGTACCATAGGTGCCTGGCGAAGACTGTCGCCGTCGCCTTGGCCACCGCTGAGTCCGGATAATAGACGAGGGCCTTGAGCAGCGCGAGGTCCGCGGCTGGGGCCGTTGCCGGGAGCGGCGCTTTGTACCAGGCCGTCACGTAGATGGACACGGCGAAGATGGTGAATCGCCGGATTCCAGCCGCTTCGCCTGACGACATCTGAAACTGTTCCCGGAACAGGAACAGTTTGATGGCATAGATGACTTTTGCCATCCAGCGCGCGCGATGGAAGGCGCCGGGACGAGCGAACCGGGCACCCCGCTTGTTCGGACCGCCCAGCACAATTACAGAGAGCTCCAGAAGTTCCCTGTAGTCATCACGTGGATGTTGACCGTCGAGGAGGCGGCTGAATTCGATCAGCAGGTCGTCGCGGGCGTCCTTCAGGTGCTGCGGCATGGTTCCATCCTCGAAGGGCTTCGCTTTGGTTTGATCGATGAAGTCCCACTGGGCGGCGAATCGTTTGAACAGGAGGATGTCAGGACCAGTAGAGGGACCGAGGCACGCCGTGAATGCCTTCTCGCACACCAGTTCGTGGATGTGGTGGCGGCAAGCCAAATGAAGCACTGTCTTCTCGAGTTTCTGCTCAATGATATAGCAAGCTCCTCCTGAGAGTCCTGTGTTTGAGGCGGTGGTGTCAAAAGAGAGGGCACAGATCCGTCCCTTGATGTCCCAATCCTCGAGGGCAGAGAGGACGGCTTCCGCCATGGCGCGGCCGGTGCCGTCGGGGAGGCTGGGCACAGCCAGAAGCTTGTCGACGTTCTCCCCAGACACCAGAACTGGAAGGCGATCTTCAGCAGGGCCTCCGTCAGCCGCTGGTACGATTTTCCCGTCCCAGTGAACGGTCAGCGGCACAGTAGGATGGAAGGCTGCCTTCATTTCCGCTGCTGCCATAGCACGGAACTTTGCTCGGTCGCGGCGGAGGATTCGCGGTTCAAGACCAGCTCCTCAGGGTCGTGGCCCAAGCTCCTCGCAGCCGCCGACAGCAAAAAAAACACCTTCTCGGTCGTTAAGTTTCGTCCGATCCATCGCTGCGGAGAGATCAGGGGTGATCATCTTTTTCGACGCGCGGAATCGCTTGGGTGGTAAAGGGGTCGTAGATGCTTCTGCATTCGACGTGGACGGGCCCGGGAGAGAGAGCTCTTCCTCTTCTTCTCGGCGACGACGCCGTGTCGGTGACCGAGTCGGGGCTGCTTGCACCTGAGCTGGAGCTCGATGCCAGTTCGACGAGTTCTTCTCGGCTCTCTCTGTTCGCCCTTTCATTATCTTGCCGGCGGCTCCTTTCCGCTTCCTGTCTCCTCGCACGCTCCTCCTCAGTGTGCAGCGTCATGTCACGTGTGGAGGAGATGCGGCCGCGCCGCACCTCGGCCCTTTGTCCCGTCAGGAACTCCCTGTCCTCTTCGATTGTGATCATCGACATCGCCTGTTCGTGTGCGATGTCGAAGAGGCGGTCAAGGGATGAGAGGAACTCGGCCTCGTTCCTGATTTGGGTCACAGTGCGCCGTTTCGAGTTCTTGTTCAGAGCCCGCCACTTCTCGTACATTCGGAGAACCTTGTCCCTTGCGCGTTGGTCTTTCTGCGTAGGAATACGGGACCGCTCCCAGAATTCCTTGACTGCGGTCACTGTCTCAGCGGCTGCTTCCTTGATCGGCTTCTTGACGTCAAGGTGAAGGTGGAAAAAGTACTGAAGCGCCTGCTTTCCCGTAGGCAGCATGCTTCCTGTGATGCTGTGGTCCACGGTCCCCAGGAGATAGACTGCTGTTTTAGATCTTGTTGCCGAAGCCATCACGTCGTTTCAGAACTCACTGAAAAAGAGAATGAAACACTGTTAGTGTTGGCAAAACTCGTCCCAACCCATTTTCTACTTAGAATAACATGTTCTTTCGCCTGTATCAATATTTGGATAAACTCGTGTTACACCCTGTATAATACCTCATTTTAGTCTTCTGTACACCAGTGCGGAAGACTAAACCAACGACTCTGACCGTCCGTCTGTCTGTCTGTTATCATTTTTCAACTCAGAAACTACAGCAGCTATCGAAACGAAAACTGACATGATAACAGAACGCCATGAGTACTTTTCGACAAAAAGTATAAACTTTGACCTCGTTGAGGCAGTTCTAATTATTATTTTATTTCAAAAATATTTTACACACAATGTTTTTAGACGGAATGACACCAGAAATGCGCCCGTCCTGATAGAAATTCCCAAAAAATGAAAAACACCCCAAATAAGTGGCACCCTAGGGGGGGGGGGGTATCGAAGTCCCCGGACACACCTATGTCAATATTATTATTTTGAACTATCGCAAAAACGGAACATTTTAACAAAAAACAATTTAAGATCACTAATTTTAATAAAAAATGCAACTTACATTTGTAATTACATTGTATCAGATTGCAATTTAGCAATCTTTTTTACACTTGGTGATTGCTTATCATACTTAGTAGCCGGCTTTCTTTTCCGTTCTGCATGAATTTGGCTGTTCACTTCACTAACATAATTGTTTGCACCAATATTAAATATTGTTTGGGAAACTTTTTCATCACACTTTTTGAAGTTATGACCATTGTCACATTTAATATTACATAATGTTTCTGTGTTTTCATTTTCTGCCATCTTTTCAACAAAAATTTTAGCAAAAACTGCTCTAGGATTTTCGAATCCTAAGATTTATGATCTGAAAGAATTATCTTTGAAGATGAGCAGATAAAGCCCATAGGCATGAACTGCTGTTACAAACGCTATGTCAGAAGGATTACATAAACCACCACGGTTTATTGCATTCAAGAAACTTTCTTTTTAGTTGTATCACTTTCACTCACTACTCCTGTTGGAATCTCAATATTTACTGTAGGAATTGTCATCTTTGACAAGAAGTTGACAGCAAGAAGAGCATTTTATTTTTAGTGTCTTTTTGATTGATCTGGCAATGTACCCTGAAATATAAAATATAAAATTGTCTTACACTGGCATAATAATTAGCATCATTTAGTTGTCGGTACCAACCAAAACGTCTTTCAATGCAATCTGAACACACACACACACACACACACACACATCGATATGTTTATGTACCATAATTAAACATGTTTTACCCATTTTTGCAAAGTATTCACATTTTGGGCCAAACGAGGCTAGGCCTCCTCTGGCCCGCCACTCTGAGCCAAAGTGTGTGCGTGCGCAGTCCATGTATATCGAAGTCCCCGATTAGAGGCAGGGACAGAAAAGGAATGAGAATGTGTCGAAAGTGTGTTACTGCGTGGTCTTAAAGGATGCAACATGCAGCTAGAGAGTTCAAAAGAGTAGTATCCGTTATAATACTGATAGGAGACTAACTGAGCGCGCTTGAAGACAGTAGTCAAGACCGTGTGAAGTAGAACTGTGGATTGAACCATCCCACACATGAGAAGTGTACTCTATAGAGGCGCGAAGATCACTGTACAGACACAGCAACTTATTGGGGGTGAAAAAAATGCGGAGCTATACAGTACACCTAACGTCTTGGAAGCTGTTTTAGAGAGAGTGCACGTGATCTACAGAAGCTAAGGCTAACAAAGACCCTAAGATCCACTCTAAGGTTAGCCCGAGAGAAAGGAAAGAGGAGGGGGTTAAAAGAGGAGAATAAGGGGTTCAGTAGCAAAACCTATCATTCGTGGGTTAACATTCATTGAGAAAAAGAGAAAGAAAGACTCCCCATCATCATCCGCCGGCCACTGCCGACAAGTCGGAAAAATAGTCGAAGAGAATAGGAAAGGGGTGAAAGATGAAAAGAAGTAAAATAAGAACGCTTACAAACCATGCAAACACAGTCTTAACTCACTGTCATACCATGCAAACTACAGACATGCAAGTAAGGAGAGGATAAGAAGAGAAAAAAAAAAAAAGTAGGTAGAGTATAACAAAAAGTGGGTTAGTTTACGCTACGAGCTACATCTACGTTCGTGTTTTTTTTTGTTTTTTTTTCTCTCCAAGAATGTTAAGGTAAGAGGAAGGATTGAGTTGTGTATTGTTGAAGTTAAGGGGATAGTTGTGGAAGATTATGACGAGTAGACATGAAGGAAGAGTTTTTGAGGCATTGAAAGCCACAAGGTTTTTTCTGCCCCAATCGGAGACGAAAGAAACACCAGAGGTTCGCCGTCCCACGCGAAACTTGGCGTAATTGTTGAGAAAGACGCTTTGTGAAGCGGGTGAAGAAATGAAGGGTGGAATCATCAGCATAGGAGTGGATAGAACAGGAAGTGCGACTTAATAGATCATTGATAAATAAAAAAAAAAGTGGGGGGCAGGACAGAGCCCAGAGGAACCTCACTGTTTATATCTTTAGGAGGACAGTGGCCATCTACAATCGCAGCAATAGGAGGGACCCTATCAGAACCGTACGCCTTCCGAGAGTTGAGCTCAGAATAAGGCAGAAAAAACATCTTTGGAAGAGATTCTAATTTCTGACATTAAGTCAGATGGAGGAGGAGATGGAGGACCAGCACCAGAATCATCTAAAGTTGAGTTAGAGGTGAAAGGTTGAGCGAAGAATTTAGTTTTGTCTGGGGAAGAGACGGTAACTAAGCCGTCGAAATGGTAAAGAGGAGGAAAAGTAGTAGTAATAAAGTTGTTACAGAGGTTCTTGGCTAAGTGCCAGAAAGAACGAAAAAAATTACTGTAGAATTTGATAGGTTTTTACATTTTTGTTGGATGAAGGGATTTTTGGAGACTCGAAGAACAGATTTTGCACGATTCTGGGCAGAAATATAAGTAGAGTGAGTGAGGGTCATGAGTTGGATGACGACGATACCTTCTGAAAACCACTCTTGCAGATAGCATAAGAAGCAGCAAAGTTAAACCAAGGTGTTTTTGCATTAATAGTAGATAAAGAAGATGGAATGTATGCCTTCATGCCCAAGAGAATTACCTCCATGATATGCTCAGCGCACTCTAAGGGGCCCCGACCACAGAAGCAGTAATCATTCCATGGAAAATCACGGAAGTACTTCCTAAGGGTCTCTCAATCAGCGCCGCCAAAGTGCCAAAGGCAGGGAGGATCGAAAAGCCAGATTGGGGCGATACGACAGGCAACAGATATAAGATTGTGGTCGGAGGAGTCCAACGGAGAAAAAAAGTTTGACAAAGGAGGAGGAGGAGGAGGAGGAGGAGGAGGAGGAGGAGGAGGAGGAGGAGGAGGAGGAGGAGGAGGAGGAGGAGGAGGAGGAGGAGGAGGAGTGTTGAGAAATAAATTCAGAATGTTGGCCCTATCTCCAAGGCGATCGGGGATACGAGTAGGATGCTGTACAATCTGCTCTAGGTCATTCAGAATAGAAAAGTTGCAAGCGAGTTCACCGAGGATGTTAGTGAAATGGGTGGAAAGGCAAAGGTGGTGGTGAACAGCGAAATTTCCCAAAATAAAGATTTCAGCAAAAGGAGAGTGGGATAGAATGTATTCCACTTTGGGAGCGAGGTACCCAAAGAATTTTGGATAGTCAGTAGAATTAGGAGAAAGGTAGATAGCGTAGATGTATTTAGTTTGAGATTGGCATGTAAGCCGTAGCCAGAGGGTATAGAATTCGGAGGATTCAAGTTCGGGAATAGAAGAGCAAGTTATGTCATTGCGTACATATAAGCAACATCCTCCTTTGGAATGAAATTGAGCATAGAGAAAGTAGGAAGTGCAGAAAAGGGGTTTCTGTCAGTCGTCCCAGACACTTAAGTGAGTTGAGGTTTAGAGGAGAGATGATGTTCAACAGATTAGAAATTTGACAAATGCTGCAGAATTTTATGAAAAGTGAATCTGCAGAGGCCCAGGACATCTCGACTGGTGAGTAGCAGAACCAGCCCCGTTGCCCGAGTCTGTATTCACGATATTGACAGCGGGGGAGCCAGAAGTGGGGACACTTATGGTTCATTTCTCGGGAACTCCGATGATCTTGAAGACGATGCCAGTTTTTTTTTTTTTTAATTTTGCGGAGATGTGTAGTATGTAAGATGCATGCGTGTGTATTGAGGCGTATGGAGAGAAGGGTGAACCGTGTTGGACTGCCCACAGGGTAGATGAAACACGGAAAAAGATCAGCTAAAGAAGATAGTGACGGGTTTCTCAACCAGAATCCCGGGCGGAAAATGATAACCTTAAATCCTGGGACAAGCGCGACAAATCTCGGGATTTCCCAGGTTTTACAAAGTATTCTAAAAACGTTATTTCAAATAGTTTTACGTTAATTTACTACTGTGTCTAGAAAATACAAACAAAGACTATTATGACAAATTTATAAGAGCAAGAATCACGTTGCGTTGTACAACTCGAATAGTGCCTATAATATGCTCTGTATGATGATGTGTATGTTTAATATGACTCGGACTGAAAGCCAGTCATTTAATTTCCCTGAATGGAACATTTTGTTTCAGTGGATTTTAATTTCTGTTATTATTTTCAATTCAGTGGCACACCTTTTGCTGTTGATATTTTTTTTTAACTAAAAATTAGTTAGAAGTATATGAAAGGTGTCGTGTTTGTACACTATAATATAATTTATTTTTGTTGAAGTGCACGGCTGCAAATTAATATCGTAGGCATAGCCGCCTCGGCAATACACTATACTATATTTGTTTCTGCAGTGTTTGAAACTTGGCCTAGGCTCTATCCTTTAGTATATTTATCATTGTGTTAAAATATTTATATATTTACAAACCGTGCTTCGCACAGGCCGCCTTCGGCTAAGCGACAAAAGTAAAAAAAAACGCCATTACCCCCAACCACTCACCCGTTACCCCCACCCCCAGGGGGAAGGGGCTGGCACCTTGCAACAATTGATCAACATTGCAATTGCATATGCACTCCAACATTTTGCAGTCATAATACTTTGGGAACTAAATAGTGTGACACACATACTATCACTGATATCGTTTTCACCTGAAATGTATCCTTTTATAGCCGGACGATGTGCAACTTTAAAAAAAAAAAAATTTCCACTTTTTCATGTATTTTTTTATTGGTTGTAGATATTTAATATTAACTAACTAATCTAGATTTATCTAATGCTTAAACATTTTAAGACATCATTATTATTGGATCTTTTCCAAATGGACGACCCCACGAGATTTAGCTAAAAAGTTTTTTAATATGTTGCGCATATTTCTCCAGGAAAATAATGTCATTTTCATTATTAGAATATAAAAATTTAGCACTCCCTATCTCCTGCCTGCGCGCGCGCGCACGCACACACACACACACACACACACACACACACACCCACACACCTTTGGTTAGCTTCCGCCCGAATTGTTCATTCTGCCGAAGGTCAAGCTTTTCACCCCACCTTAGACCTACAGTTTAGCATGGAATCCGAACCACGCCCCATCAGCAGCCCAGCGTCTTAACCACTAAGCCACCTAGGGTACCCATTTATTTACCAACCACTTTCTTTGTGTGGAAGGATGAACAGCTGGGTTTTGCTGCGCGCCGGCTGCCGTCGGGTCTCGAACCCGGGCCGATGGATTCGTAGTCAGCGACGCTAACCACTACACCACCGAGGCGCTGAAGAAGTAGTGGAGAACTTCTATGAGGACCTAGAGGAGGAGATAAGGAAAACAAGAGAAGGATCTACTATTCGGAATGGGGGATTTCAACCGCAAGATTGGAGAGGACCGCAGAGGCTACGAGGAGCAGATGGGACCATTTGGAGTGGGAGATAGAAAAGAGGGGAAAGATTATTGGAATTCTTTCAACAAAATCAACTTGTGGTGTCAAACACTAGGTTTTTCCATAAATACAGCCGACGATACACATGGAATCACCCAGATCAAATACATAAGAGCTGTATAGACTTCATACTGGTAAGGAAAAGATAGGTTACCTCAGTGATAAATACCAAAGTGATGAGGGAGCAGACTGGGACTCAAACCACGAAATGGTGCTGGCTAATATAAAAGTAAAATTTGCATCAGCGACACCTAGAATTAAGCAGGAAAGCAGGATAAATGTCCAAAAATTGGAGGACCCAGCCCTGGAAGAGGAGTACAAGAGAAGAATACAGCTCAAATTTGAAGTAATACTGAACATGGACGGCAGCGCAGAAGACGTGTGGCAGATGGGAAGAGATGAGATAAAACATGAAGCAAGGGAGATACTCGGGACCAAGCGAAGGGCAAAGCAGCAGTGGATGACCGAAGATATATTGGAGATGTACGATGAACGGAGGGGGGCAAAGAGAAAACGAAACATAAATCCTACGGAAGCCAACACGAACAACTATAGAAAGACTGTAGAACAGTAGAGTACATGTGTAGAGAAGCAAAGAGAAGATGGATCGAAGGGAAATGTGAAAGAAGTGAGAGCAGCTTTAGAGCGGGAAACTCAAAAGAACTATACAAAACAGTGAAGGAAATAACGCGAAAATGGTCTGCAAATTCAATTGTTGTAAGAAACGAAATGGGAGAGAAAACTGCGGTAGTGGAAGTAGTAAAACAAATATGGAAAAAGTATTTCGAGAAGGTGTTTACGGGAATGGAAGAACAAGTAGATTTCAGGAATTTCCCAGAATTGGAAACGGAAGAGAGAGGAGAGGAAACCCCAAATATATTGGAGAGCGAAGTGAAATGGCACATTGCATCTCCGCCATTAAATAAGTCCCCAGGAGGAGATAATATACCGGGAGAACTGTTGAAAGAAGGGGATGAGCCAATAGCCAAATAGTTAACCTCATTGATACAGAGAATGCTAAATGGTGAACCGATTCCCGCAGATTGGTTGCATGGACTAATAATCCCGATTCATAAGAAAGGTGATGTGACAGAATGCGAGAACTATAGGCCACTGTGTTTATCATCAAATGCCTACAAGATTCTGGCAAAGACCTTGCAATACAGAATGCGTACAAGAGAAGAGGAAGTGCTGTCGGAGGAACAGGCGGGGTTTAGGCGGGGCAGAGGAACGGCAGACCAAATATTCACATTGAGACAAATAGCGGAAAAGAGATGGGAATATAATAAGAATACATATTGCGTATTTATAGATTTCAAACGGCCCTTCGACTCAGTCTGGAGAGAGGGGATGGTGCAGGTGCTGAGAAGGGAAGGATTCGAGAAGCAAATAGTAGAACTAATACAACGATTGTACTCGAGCACATCTGCAGCAGTAAGAAAGGGAAATATAACCACCGATACATTTCCAACAAAAAGAGGTGTGATCCAGGGCTGTCCATTATCACCCCACCTATTTAATTTGTTTTTGGAAGCGGTAATGAGGGAGGCATTGCAGAATTACGAAGGATCCATCAAAATAGGAGGTGAAATCGGCACGGACTTGAGGTATGCAGATGTCATAGTGCTATTGGCGGAGACTAAAGAAGAGGCGGCTACAATGATAGAACGAGTGGAAGAAACATGCAACAAATACAATCTGAAAATAAATGTAGCAAAAACCAAAATAATGAAAATAGGAAAAATAGATGAAGTAGTGGATCTACGCCTTGCAAACAGCCAAATTGAACAAGTACATGAATTCAAGTACCTAAGAGTCTACTTTACCAGTGACAACAACACTTATCGAGCAATGCAGGAGAGGATCAACAGTACTGTTCGGAGCTGAAAGTTGGATAATGAGAGAGAGAGAGCGGAAAAAGTTAAATGCATTAGAGATGTACTGTTTGAGAAGGATTTGTGGGGTGAGATGGATGGACCGGGTGACCAATGAGGAGATCAGGAATCGGACCAACGTCAAGATCCCAATGAATAGCAAAGTCGAACATATTCAGAGAAGATGGTTTGGGCATGTGGAGAAAATGAGGGAGGAGAGGTTGCCCAGAAGAGCCATGTACGCAAGAGAGGATGGAACTAGACCGCGGCGACGCCCAAGAAGAACATGGTTGGCAAGCTTTAAGAGTGGGAACACGGGGAGAGAATGGAGAGAGCTGACAACGATGGCGAGAGAGAGACGAACCTGGATGGAGTACAGAAGTCATCAGAGGGACCCAACCTGGCTCTAACCGGACGGGAAATAAGTCATATATATATATATATATATATATATATATATATATATATATATATATATATATATATATATATATATATACAGGGTGGGTAAAAAAAAGTGACCCCTTAGAGGTAAACTGTCATATTAAAAAAAAGTAAGGGGACTAGAGCTCCCAAACTTCATAGATGCTTACCTCCAAATGTGAACGCCACTGATCAATACACCTGTTTACATATCGTTGAAACACCTTCTCCCAGCCGAGCAGAATTCTTTCGCGTAGTTCATCTATGTCTCTTATATTGGTACCAGGGATGTAAACTTTGGACTTCAGGGCTTCCCAAACACCATAATCTATTGGTGAAAGATCGGGGCTACTAGCCGACCACATATTGGATTCTATAAAATTCGGTGTTTCGTTCTCAAGGAATTTGACAGTTTGGCGTGCTCTGTGAGCAGGGGCTCCATCTTGTTGGAAACTATATCTTTCACTCTATCTAACTGATAATCGACGAATTAGTGGTGAAAGATATACTTTCCAACAAATATCATAACTTCGGGAGCTTATAGCCGAGATCATTCTCAGTCAAAAACTTCATATGAACATAGGTCTGATTCTTAACGGTTATGGAGCTATGGATGTTTTGAATGTTTAAAAATAAGAATAAGCGAACAAATAGCTGCTAAAGCTTTAATTCATGAATTTACAATAACTGTTCAAAATGACTACCCTCGGCCTCAATACACATCGCGGCTCGTCTGTGAATCGCGCGTGTAGCTTGCATTAGTTCATTACGATTGTACTTTATGACGGATCAATGCATCTCGTGTTTCCACTTTTCTCTGGTACACCAGCTCTTTCATGCGCCCCCAGATAAAAATCTAGAGGGGTTAGGTCCAGAGACATGGGTGGTCAACTTTGTGCACCACCACGATCGATCCATCGACCAGGTAGAAGCGATCATCGAGATGCGTTCTCACTGCACGGCTGAAATGGGGAGGAGCTCCATCTTGTTGGAAGTACATACGCAATCGTGTTACCAAAGGTACATCTTCTAACAGTGGCGGCAGTTCGTCTTGCAGAAATCGTAGATAAATGTCACCTGTAAGAACACCTTCGAAGATAAATGGACCAATCATTTGACTGTAGAGAATACCACACCACCACAGTGACACTGAACCGATGTTGAAAATTACTTTCCACAATGGCATGAGGATTCATTTCTGACCACACGTGGGAATTGCGAGTGTTGTTGACACCGTCGCCGGTAAATTGAGCCTTATCACAGAACAAGACGTATCGATACAATTGTCGATCGGCATTGAGCTAATTATAAAATTCCAGCCGCTGGGCACGATCCCCAGCTTGGAGGTGCTGAACGCGCTGTACGTGGTATGGATACATGCCTTCTTCGTGCCTTCTACATACTCTCGTGTGAGAAACTCTAAGACTTCTAAGTCGTGTACTAACATGAGGACTCGGATGTACCATCTGAATAATGTTTTCTTATTCAGCCACATCTTGTTATACCAGACGCTCAGATAAAACAGTAACGCTAGGAAATGAACCCCGCTCTCGCAATCTCTGGAAAACGTTGCTAAACACTCGTCGATCCGGAATTCTTCGATTTGGAAAATGTCGCTGGTATTCAGCGACAGCAGCATTTAGTATTTCCATCGCAAAATCCGTAAACATACACCATGTCGGCATATCCAGCATTTGAAAACGTAAAGGCATACTGAACGCACAAAACATCAACTGCACGCTGTGAAACACGCCACTCTACTGCGTAGTTAGTTCGGTTCGGTAAGCAACTCAATTCAGCTCAACGTCATGCATGCTTGAAATTCAAACATGACCCAGTTAGGTCAACTGTATGCCCTTGACGATTGGTTAGGTTAAGTTGTGATATTTTCGTTAAAACTAACGAAACTAACTTTATCTTAAGTGGACGTAACCCATAAAATTTGACAATGATGATGCTGATGATGGATAAAGTTTTAGAGAACAGTTTCGAACAGAACTTATGAACATATAACAAGTTTAATAGGTTAAAATGAAAAGTATATTTGAAATTCCGATACTAACTTTCTATTCACTTCTCTAATAAATAAACTTCATATAGTAGTTGAAGTGCGCAATTGTCCAGGGACGCCAATGACCGGGACGCAATTGTCCTAGTACCGATACGATGATATCTTTAAGGTTTCCTTCAATTTTCACTCAGTTCCCAGTCTCATCACTAGCAAAACAGCCCCATACCTTTACATTACCACCTCCATGCTTGACTAGCACTAATGCGGTCTTCTCATACTGCCAAATATTTCAAATTTGCCCTTATCTGTCCAGAGTACTTGTTTCCAGTCTTCTAACGTAATGTTTTGGTGTTCTCTTGCCCATTTCAATTGTTTTCGCTTATTACGATGCCTCGGATAAGGTTTTCTAACGGCTACATGATCTTTCGACCTTGCCTCTCTTAGTCTACTTTGGACAGTTGAACACGAGAGTTTTTTTTTTTTTTTTTTTTTAAATGTGTTCAGCGGCTAGTTGGGGTGCTGTTAGCCATCTTTCTTTTTTACTTTCAAATCAATAATCTATCTTCCCATACTGTCATTTTTCTTCTTCGGCCCTTCACGTTGTTTACTGAACCTGACTTGTCTTTTAATGGTTTTGGACACTTCATTCTGAGAAACGCCAATCCTTCACGCAATATCTCTCTGGGATAGTCCAAAACGATGCAGAACCATTAAATTTATTGCGTTTCTTTATAGGAATTTCTTTCTTGGGGACCATTTATTAATTTCTAAAAAAGAAAAGTTGATTGAAATGTCGCGTATTTTCAATGGGAGAACAAATTTGTTTAATTCTCCGCTTAATGTTAGACAACTAATCTACGTAAAATATGTAAACAAATTTGAAACACACTTAATAAATATTAAATAGTAATATCTAGGGATGTCACGGGTACCCGAACGAGTACCCGACCCGATCGGGTAATGTACTATTCGATGATACCCGACCCGATCGGGTAATTGCTAAAAAATCGGGTACGAGTAGTAAAAACCAAATTCTTATTTAATTTTAATTTTATTGTTTTGCAGGTTTTCTCGATATATTTTTTGAATAATATTTTTTAACAAAACATTCAAAATGGCAAATCGTAGTATGGTTTGCGACTATTTTGTCGCTGATAAATTAGATAATAGTAAAGCCGAGTGCTCGAACTGCGCACAGTTAATAAGTCGCGGTACTAAACCAACAAATTTTGGAACGTCTTCAATACCCGATCGGGTATTACGCTTCGGGTACCCAATTACCCGGTAAAAGCGCTCCCCGTCGCATCCCCAGTAATATCTAAGTAAACGCGATGCGCATCGAGAGAAAGTTCATAAATGTGAAGTACAAACTACGAAAGATAGGAGGGCTAAAAGATCATTAACTTCGTACATACAGTAAGACCTTATTGCATCGGGTGAAATTTTTTATTGGAGTGACGTAAGTAAATAGACACCACGATGATTGTCCTCAAGAACAAATGGTAAATCTCATCAATGAAATGCCACAATACGCGTCACCTTGACGTAATGCGAAGGGGAAAGCAACGCCTTTCTAAATATATTCGTTCAATAAATTGATTTCTATTAGATAAAAAAAATTTATGAAAAAACGAGTGAGTGAGTGTTAACACGACCTGTCACGCATTTAAACAACCAAGGAAATGCGTAACGCTTTCGCGTCCAGAGGCATTTTAAGTGTCAACCCTCCCGCAATGGAGGTAATGACCGGAATTTCATTCAAATTATCTGGTGTAACGCGAGGGTTCTATAAATGGAATATGATGCGTGAACACGCGTGTTTTGGATCATTCTCATTGCTTATATGATCACTATTAAATTCAAAAACAAAATAAACTTGGAGGGATGTACCCCCCATCTTTCTTTTTTGTATATCAGTACTGTAAAATAAATTATTTTTTATATATATATATATATGTATATATATATAATATATATATAATATATATATATATATATATATGAAAATTATTTCACGAAAGTAACACGTGAAAAATATTTATGATGAATAAAACCACGAAGGAAAGGAAACACAGATGGTGCTCAAGCGCTTTCTTCTAATGAAAGTGAGTGTTCCTGAGGATGTCATTAGACGAAAGCGCTTGAGCACCATCTGTGTTTCCTTTCCTTCGTGGTTTTATCATATATATATATATATATATAACACACACACACACGATCTTAAAGTAAAAATTCCAATAAGGTACTTATTCCGATCAGGAAGAGCCTTTATTTTGAGATCCGTTCCATCCCTTATATATCAGATCATCCCGTAAGTAATGTCGTGTTTTACGATAGATTAAGTTTAAACTAGTCCTACTCGGTTTAAGCATAAATTTTCAGAAGGTTATATCTAAGAGGAGATCTATCGTGTTTCGCTACATACTTTACAGACCTTGACCAGTGAAGACGTGTGTTTTGCTTTATGTGAACCCCTCCTAAACATGGCGGTATCAGAAGAGCATATCAGGCATATAATGCTTTACGAGTTCAAAAAAGGGAATAGTGATACTGAAGCACCGCGAAACATTCAGGACATTTATGGCAACGATATTCTGCATGTGAGGAAATGTCAAAGATGGTTTCAAAAGTTTAGGAATGGTGACTGCTGTTTGACAGATGCAGCACGCTCTGGACGCCCTGCTGAGTTTGATGATGACCTGCTGTTAGCCGCACTTGAAGAAGACGGTTCAACAACTGTCGAAGAATTGGCCCAGAAACTCAATTCATCCCCGTCCACCATCCATCGACATTTGCAACAACTCGAGAAAGTGCCTAAGTTAGGAAAATGGGTGCCACATGAATTGTCGGTCGACAATCTGAGGGTGCGGGTAAACATTAGCACAGCTCTTCATTCCCGTGAACTCCAAGATCCGTTTTTGCACCGTTTAGTGACTGGTGATGAAAAATGGATACTGTACCAGAATGCTAAGTGCCGTCGACAGTGGGTTTGTGCCGGAGAACCAGCGACACCACAACCAAAACCAAATCTTCACCCTCGGAAGGTGTTGCTTAGTGTTTGGTGGGATAAAGGTGGTGTAATACACTTTGAAACCTTACCACATAACCAAACAATCACCGCTCAAGTCTATTGTCAACAACTGGATCGCTTGAACACTGCACTAAAAGAAAAGAGACCACCTTTGGTTAATCGGAAAGGAATCGTGTTCCACCACGACAACGCACGTCCTCATACCGCTCGGATCACTTCTGCAAAAATTGAGAAGCTTGGGTGGGAAAAACTTCCACATCCTCCATATTCTCCAGACCTTGCGCCTTCAGATTATTATCTCTTCAGGAGTCTGCAAAACTATCTTGACGAGAAACAGCATACTTCTTTAGATGACCTGCACACCAGTCTCTGTACGTTTTTTGCCTCAAAACCGCCTGAATTTTATAAACATGGCATTGAAAAGCTTGTAGGACGTTGGCAGAGTGTCATTGATTCCGATGGAAAATATATACTAGATTAAAAAGTTTCAGTTGAGTTTTTTTTTTGTCCTTCAAATTCTGATCTAAAAAATGACATTACTTATGGGATGACCTGAGATGTGTGTGTGTGTGTGTGTGTGTGTGTGTGTGTGTGTGTGTAAATAAAATTGAGAGACCTAAGATGAGTCAATTTAAAAAAAATAAGTTCGTCCTTGAATAAGGTAAGGTGGTCCCAAAATTTTTATTAGAATGTGTTTATTTTGTATCGAAGGTAATTGCGTTCGATTTATATTATGGTGTAACCAAAGGCAGCAAATGCATTTGGAAATTGTGCTCCGTCGGTCGCTCTACTCATTCGATCAGATTTTTCTTTCTACCCGTAAAATTAAGAATAGTATTCCGTATACGAGACGATTTCTCATCGAAACGTCCTTTTAAAGTTTGTTTAGTGTCCATGGAAGTACGTTATCATGTATCATATTTGAATTACTCGAAACTATATCACTGTAAAGATGGGCACGACTTAATGTTCGCTCCTCGAAGAAGTGCAAGACCAAAAATTAATTTGAAAATGGCATCCACTCTTGGAAATTTATTTGGTTTCGTACGTGTGTT
The DNA here is from genome assembly GCA_023014485.1 of Bathynomus jamesi. Lineage (NCBI taxonomy): Eukaryota > Metazoa > Arthropoda > Malacostraca > Isopoda > Cirolanidae > Bathynomus > Bathynomus jamesi. The sequence continues at coordinate 118,343 of JAJOZX010010431.1, forward strand.
TAAAGTAAGATTTGTGCGCATTTTATGTAAATGCAAAGTTCATTTGTTTAAAAGGTTAGGTTGATCAAATGAATCTTGCTCCTGAGACGATGTAACAGTTTGTATAGGTCGGAATATTGCTTTCACGGTGTTCGTTAAGTATTTAGGGAGTTATTAGGAGTATGGTGACTTATTTCTTGATGTATGAAGTGTATTCATTTGAGATTTTTTCTTTCGCAGGTAAGCAAGCCCCGCATGAAAAATTAATAATTAAGGCGAATCCACGCCAAAGGCTATGAATAATTATTAAAGGGAAGAGTTGTGTTGGAGGCGTCTCCTTGTAGTGGAGATTTAGAGGAATCTGAGCAGTGTTGGTGCTGAGAGAGAGATTGGGATTTGTTCTCTCGTTTCAGTCTTCATTTCGAAAGACGGTCATTTCCGTCTTTGGAATGAAGAGGCCCGTCTCCGAAGTGTATTGCACCCAACCAGTGCCAGTGCCATTTAGTGCAGTGCATACGATGCCCTCTCACATGGCGCTTGGACTCTCCTCCTCCCTTATTTCTCACACACTCGATCATCCACTCACCCCGATTTCCACCCCTCGGGTCCTACCTCATGGGCTCCCTTTAGTGCATTTCATTGACCAGGTAAGTTAAAAAAAAAAGCACTTGTAGAATTTAACACGTGTGTTGTGCCCCCTTATATATATATATATATATATATATATATATATATATATATATATAATATACACACACACACACAATTATACATGTTGTCCTAAAATTACCTAGTAAACTTTTGTCTGTTGCTCAATAGTCGGACGTTATGAAGAATGTGTTCATACTGAAAGAAGACACTTTGAACATCTAAAATAAACAATTATTGTTGCTCTATTTGAAGTAAAATTGTTAAATATCGCATAATTTTTGTTAAAATATTGAGTTCATATAAAAGTTTACTGGGTAATTTTAGAATACACACACACACACTATATATATGTGTGTGTGTGTGTGTGTGTGAACATTTATGTTTATTGACATTCGCCTCCTTTAAAATGCTTATCTGGTTTTGATTATTGAATGGGACATTTTGAGTAAGTTGAATTTAATTTAACAAATTGAAGATGGTCTCTTAAATTAATTTTAGTGTATTAATTTTGAAAGTGAGCAGCTAAAGAGAAGCTGGTTCTGAGAATTTTTAATGACACCTAATGTTGTGAAACGTCCGTAATTTTTCTTTTCCTTTAATTTTAAGTTATCCGTGTTATTTCCACTCTTAATGCTTATCTTACACTCCTTTTCTAAACCTTTATGGGGTAGCGTGGCTGCAGGCGAGCCATTTTTAGTAAGGAGGATGGTTTCGAATGACTACAATTTTCATTATTATTTTTTAAATAACACAGTAAACATGACGGGGGGAAAGCGAGGGTGAATTCATAATTTTAACATTGGGTCGTGGAGAGAGTTTTTAGTTAACTGTTAATCACAGTTACATCTTAACCAAACGCCTTTTTCAAACTGGCCCCGCCCTAGACTACCTATGCCTCCGGCCTCGGTGTATTTTCAAATATCTTTCCATGATGCCAGCTAGTATTTTATATTCCAAACAATGAAACTTACCTTTTACACGTGTTACTTTCCTACAAATAATCAATTACTACATATCCTATTTAAGAGCCAATACACAATATTAACTTCCATTCAGATTTTGCGTGTCTGCTTTTCATTGGAAGGACTAAGCCAGAGTTGGCTTTGTCGAGGTATACTGTATTTCCGTCTCAGAACAAATAGAGGGCAGGGATATCTCAGTCCCGCCTACGTGCTGATGGAATTTGTATCTGTACCATCAGCCAGTTGCACACAGTGCATGAGCCTCAACTGTGTTAAAAAAAAAAAAAAGCTGGCTGAACATGCCTGAAAAATAGCTTTGCTTCCAATTTGATTTTTGGTCTTTCGTGTACTGATTTACATACATTGAAGGAGATTAGTGAATTTCGTGGTTTTTAATTTAAACAAAACAAGATAGGTAATTCTCCCAGTGAATAACGTTATAATGCTTGATTTATTTCTTAAAAGTGCATGAATTGCCGAGAGTGACGTTGATTACAATAGGGCAAATGCACAGTGGTAAATTAAATGTTTTAACAAAAGTAAGATTGCGCGATTCAAATGAATTAACCCTTTACCGCATGAATTTTTTGTAGGGTTAAGTTATGAATGCGTGTATTTGACAGGTTACAAATTCGTCCGTTTATACAGTAAAGGGTTGTTAATAAATGATTATCTGCCCAAAAGAAACGCTTGCTCAAGAAAATGTGTGGCCTCCTGCGCATTGCCATCTTGACTGAGGGTCGCTTGCGAGGTAGTCTCGATTAAAGATGATATAATGTAACGTCGTCATCTTTGTCGCACCTGTGTTGATGGAACAATGGGATTCTTGTGAAGTCATGATATACATACATACATGCACACACCTGTTACCCTGTAGTAGTTTCGTGCTTCAGCATCTCTTCACACGAAGATCAAATTGGTGGCACCCACCTCTATGCCTTGCCTAGTGAAGGAACGAGTTGCTCTTTTCTGATCTCCATCGCGCATAGCCAGGCTCATCCGGTACAGTCCTTAGCAGTTTTCTTTTGAAGACTTCACTCAGCTGGCACCAGTGATGTGCCTGATGTCCTTCGGAAGCTTGTTAAAAAGTCTTGACCCCTGACAATTAAGGTATTTTCCTTCAGACCTGAAGGTGTCGCTTGTCTGGCCTTTAGTTTGGGAACACTACACATTCTACCGTTCCCATTTTCCATTGTTGTTTGGATATGAATTGGGTTCAGTTTGAGGTTAGGGACCAGTTTTTAAATTTTTTTCCATGTGTAAATTATTATAGGTTTTCCTGCCCACTGTGACGGTTACACGTGTTTCGTTTGAAGTCTGAATAAAAGTGATATTACAATAAAAATTCAGCAGTAAATCCTTTTTAAGTGGTGCCAGTTTTTGAGTGAATATTCAGTGAACACAGTCGTATGCCTATTTAAGTGGTGAAATAGCGGCGTTTGTTTAAATAAAGCAAATAAAATTAAAGCAACTTAATCTATACAACGTTTTTCCGAGTGTTTTCTCGCTGAGGAAATCTAACTGCCCATCGAAAAGCAATATCACACACTCATTTCCCCGCAGTACACTCCAGGGCACCAATCAGAGAATCTACAGCGTGCCACATCCCCAATCCCCAACCGCACGGAATAACGGAAAAACTTTCCCTCCTTCATTTTTAAAGTCAAGTCAAATACCTCGCTTAATAAATTACCATTTTAAGTTAATATTTCGTGCACAATCATTTACATACCATGAGAAATATGGCAATGACAAATCAATTCACACAACCCTGTGGATACTGTGAAAAAGACAGATGAATGAAAGTCGATTCGCTGCGATCTTTGCCAGACCTTAGTCGAATTTCAATGCCTGCAATGGAGCGACGAAGAAATCTCTTATAACAGGCGCTAAACAATTGAACGGAATAAAGTTCTGCAAAAGCTGCATAATCGAAATAAACTCGTTTACGGCTTTTAAAGCAGAACGAGACTGAGGAAAAGGCAAAAGAAGAGTTTATGAATAGCGAACAGAGAGAAAAAATAGAAGGAACGAAGATAATACGAGAGGAAACTGCGAAAAAAAACAGAAAAAGTAGAAATAATAGAAATAAAAGAAGCACCAACAGAGGAAACAGGCACAAAACCAAATCCAAAGATTTCAAACGAAGGGCATTAGCAGCAACAGGAAAAAACAATGAAGAAACAAGTAGACAATAAAGAAATTATACCGAAACCACCAAAAACAAAGGCCCCAAGTAAAAATGGGGAAAATGTATGTAAACACTGAAAGAAATTTGCAGATATAAGGGAGGAGAATGTATTTACGAACACCCTCCTGTGTGCAACTACTTTTACAATAATGGTCACTGCTATGTAATCCGGTCATTTGCAAGTCCTACGCAATATATGGAACTTAGCAGTACGGGAGAAAATGCTATTACCATCATCTCCCGACAAGTTCAAAGGACAAGTTTCAAATGACAACAGAAGGAATGTGAGGGGAAAAAAAAATACGTACCTAAATAGCAAACAAAACACAAATAGCACGCAAAATTTTGTCAACATCTCGGACACAATACGGCTGCTAAGTCTTATACAGCACATGCAGCTGGGAACCCTCGAGCCGGAACGCTACGTGGCAAGAAGCTAGCAGAACGGGTAGGCGGGAACGGATCCATCTCGGAGGACCACAAGGCTACAAAACACAAAGGACAACGAACTTAAAATGCATAAGGGCCAATGCAAAACAAAGAACATAAACATTGTCCTGACAAATATTCAAGGAATAAAACCGAACAATTCTCTAAAAGTTTCGTACCTGAAAGGTTTTATGGACGAAACAACGGCGGTCGTCGCGTGCCTCACAGAAACACATCTTAAAGATTGCCAAGGAAACTGCGATAATTGCGAACACTGAAAGGTACAGAATATATATATATATCCCTATCCCTATCCAAACCCCTTTCCAGTGAATATAGATTTAATTTACATAGTCTTTCCAGTAGTTGAGTTCTTTGTTGCCATTAATTTTGGCTGTGAAATTTCCTTGTTTTTCTTCGTTTATTAATTTCTTCCATTTCATATGGGAACGTCAAGAGTGATCAGTATTCAAGTTTTGGTACGATCAGTGTTATTAGCAGGGGAATAAGTACTTTCCAGTTCATTCTTTTAAAGGTTTTCAATCGGCGCCTTTAAAATAGCACATAGCATACCTAAAACATAAGCTGGTGATATCGACTTCACAGCACTTTTGTAATTGTTTAGAAAAACATGAAATAATAATAAAAAAATCACTTCTAATACTGTCAATGTAATGATCGCTTTTATAACCCCCCATAAAGAAGAAATACGCACGCGCGCGCACACAGTTTAACGTGGAATCCGAACCACGCCCCACCAGCAGCCCAGCGTCTTACCACTTGGCCACCCAGGGTACCCATTTATCTACCAACCACTTTCTTTTATTGTGTGGAAGGATGAACAGCTGGGTTTTGCTGTACGCCGGCTGCCGTCACCGGGTCTCGATCCCGGGGCCGACGGATTCGTAGCGACGCTAACCACTAGACCGATGCGCCTATATATATATATATATATATATATATATATATGAAATCCGGTCACGCCGCGGTTAACGGAACAATCCTCTACTTAGCGGAAGACTCCTTGAAATTCCGTTATTTGCCGCATCAATAACGGGATGAAACCGTCCCGTTACATAGAGACCAGTTTTATATATATATATATAGATATATATATATATATATATATATATATATATATAACCTCGGTGTAGTGGTTAGCGTCGCTGACTACGAATCCATCGGCCCCGGGTTCGAGACCCGATGGCAGCCGGCGCGCAGCAAAACGCAGCTGTTTATCCTTCCACACAAAGAAAGTGGTTGGTAGATAAATGGGTATCATAGGTGACCTAGTGGTTAAGACACTGGGTTGCTGATGGGGCGTGGTTCGGATTCCACGTTAAACTGTAGGTCTAAGGTGGAGTGAAAACCTTCGTCAGAATGAACAATTCGGGCGGAAGCTAACCAAAGGTGTATATATTATTTTTTTTTTATCTTAGTCGTCCAAACGTTTCGGCAAAACATTTGCCATCTTCACTGGAATCTAAATATAATGCAAAAAATTTCTCCCTCCATAGTTACTATCTGACTAGATTAAATAAAGAACATAATAAGAATGAGTAGTTATTTTGGTTGGTAGTTTGGATCTGGGTAAATTACTTGGTTAGAACAAATTTTGTTTAAAGGAGTAGTTATTTATTTATTTTGGGTTTAGTTTAGAATATGTATAATTCTGAAATGAAGTCTGTATCGTTATCGTGCGTTAGAATTGCCTATTTTATTTCTGGGGAGGTGGTGGTCGTCGTCGTCGTCGTCGTCATCATCACCATGATGTTTGGCACTTTGGTTTGTGATGGATGGATGAAGTAGATTGGCCAGGGGACGGTTTGTTCTGATGGATAAGCCCAGATGTTAGAATAAACGCATCGGAAATTGAAGCTGCGTTACACCCAGTATACGTAACCTTACAGCCATGGCGTGTGGTTTGATAGAGAACATTTGGGGAAATGTTCTCTGGGAGTCGTCTATCCTTAAATTTTAAAAAATTGAAATTTTCAAGGGATTAATAAAAGTAAATGTAAAGTTAATATAATTAATTTAATTGGTGGTCGGTTTAACCATATTTTTACATTAGTTTTATATTGAAATGCTAATTAAATTAAAGTAATTTGGATTTTCAAAATTCAGCGTTTATAGCGCAGACTGCTCGAAAATTGAGCCTTGCACAGAAAGAAGACCAAAAGTCCCACCTTATAATTATACCCTTTCGAAGTTTCAGCAGCAAGCAACACCACTGTCAAGTTATATAGAGGTTGAACGTGTATTAACGAAGCTTCCGTACGTGGTACATCACCATTGGAAGCAACAATGCTTTGTTTTAGTGTAGTCGCATGAGTAGTCCAATTCGTAATCGTTTTACGTGAGCTTGTCATTGGTTTGACACACACACACACACACACACACACACACACACTTTCCTTTCTGTTTTTATCTTCCCATACCTCCGGGAGCATGATTCCTCCTCTCCGAAGCAACGCATGTGCCCCCTTCCTCTCCCTCCATCCGTAAATACATTTTTATCACCTCAGGTTTGTTGTATGCAAACTGAACCAAAAACTTGGAATATCCGCAGTTTCAAACCTTCCGTTTGTTTATACGTGATTGTATATGGTTTGAATTCTTGAATTGATATTTTGTTTATTTCTTTGTAATGTTACGCTGAATGACGTGAGAGGTTATGTAAAATAAAATTCATTCCATTATCTAATATTTTTGCTGTACACGCGTAATGTAATTGCGATGGTACCGATAACTCTCTATAAGTTCCACGGACAAACGTTTTATATTTTAAACGTTTTCCCGTTATTTTTATCATCCGGAGAAGTATTCGCCGTGTATTGTTGTTTTTCCTCGAGCCGAAGCCCTTCTTTTAACTCTGCGATACGAATTCAGAAAATTGGCTTTTGATCTCCTAAGAGTTTTTGACTTTCCTTCCTATTCACTGATTTGAATAGCACTTATTTTAGTTATAATAGCATCCATCGTTTAATGACCCGTTTTTTCATTCGATATTTGTTCAGTTGATTTGATCGAAAAGAAGGTCGTACTCTTAAGCGGCTTGATTGACCATCCTTCTTTAAGCGAAATGTACCGTATACTGTATAATGATAAGATCATGTACTCTTGTGCAGTTTTAATGTCATAAAATCACCATTTACTTTTTTCCTTGTTTGCTTGAGCGTATTAATGCCCTTTCAAGAGTGTTGAGAACTGACGTCGCTCTTCCTTTTAGTGAGCGTGACGGGGCACGGCGATAGTAGGCGGTGTCCCGTTGACCCTGAGAGCCGGATCTTTGGATGACGTCACTCATTCGGTTTTGTTCGGAACTTCAAATTTCAAATGAGATCCTGCATCTTAGGCGGCTCTGTGCACCTTCTATTCGTTGCCAGTTGAGCCACACTTCCATAATTGCGTATTGTTGTTCTTTATTCAATGTTTTTATTATAGCGGTACATAAGGTTCACGCGATGCGGTGAGCGATAATTATAAAGCAGTTTTAAGTAGTTCCTAAATGAGATCCCAACAGTTTTCATACACCAAATTTGGTGACTGATTTCATTTTAAAACGTATACTTAGCAATTAGAAACGAATCAAAGTTCAATGAAACGCGGATAACACACGGAGAAAACTCGAGGAACAAGCAAGCTGCTGCTGCTGCTGTCGTCGTCACCTTTGTCGTGAGTCGGAGTTAACAGGACCGTATGTCTGCGTTCATTCGGAGCTTATGATAAAATAAACACGTTTGCGTTATTCGAAAATGGTGTGGTTGAGGTGATGGCGGCGTTGTACGACTCCACTTCGTAAGGGGGAATGAACCTTCTGAGGAGTTACGAAGAGCAGGTGCGTGAAGACTTGAAGGTCAGACGAGGCATCGGCCGGAACAGCAAAGGTGAACGCTGAAGGACACTATCGGAAGCGGTATGGAAGTCGAAGGAAAAGAGATTTAAATGAATACGAATAAATAACGTTCGCTAATTATTGGTGCGATAATGGAGATGAGTGAGAGCGTTTTTCAGGCCTTGGTTTGTCGCAGGTTGAGAAGAGAACGTTTCCTCATTCCGTCCCTCCTCGCCCCCGCATGCATGACTCACCGTTGAAATAGAGAACCATACAATAGATCGTGTTCCGGCGCACTTAACCAACAGAGATGCTGCTACAGATAATAAGAGACTGAAGGAAAAGACCTTTTAAAAACTAAAAACTTGCACCCTTTGCTTACATTCCGTGTGTTGCCCTCTGCGCCGTGTGCGAGGCTGGTAGGCAGGCATGACGAAGCATTTTAGCTCCACCACCTCGCCCACCCTTTGTTCGTAACGCGATGCTTTCATGCTTATGCGTAAAGCTCTGGTTTGCAGTAAGGGCAGGCTTAATTTTAATACCTTTGTTTCGAATAGGACTGTTATTACACCTTTTAGAAAGTAGTGTGGTAGAAAAGACAGAATGAAACATTTCTTCTTTGAAGATGTAATAATGAAAACCTTTTTTATTTTACTTAACGACGATAATTTCCTATAGATGGCTGACCTCTTATAAATAGATAATTATAGCCTGTTTTGAATTCTTTGTTTATACGTTCTTAAAAAAGTAAAAGATGTCATTGAGACCGGATCAAGCCCTGTTCCACTTCAATCTGATGCGTTCAACCTTTTGGTTTACACTTGTTTGCGATGATTTCATTGGTTTCTTTCCCCCTTTTCACGTACATTATATCCGCCTTTATATATTATATATATATATATATATATATATATATATATAATTTTTGTGCGTGCACGTTGTCGGGTGGGCGGGCGTATTTACATTGTCGGTCAGAGCGTTCAATAATTTAAAAACGTAGAAATATCTTTGCCAGCGAATTTAAGGTAAATTGTTTAGTTTAGTTTTATGAATCGTGCCGGACATTTATTCAGGTAAACCTATATGTACAAATCTGTGAAACACACACACACACACACACACACACACACACACACACACACACACACACACACACACACTTTCCTTTTAACCTTTCAGGTGTTCTCTGCGATGATTCCTCATTTCGCGGTGGTCAGGCTTGTTGCTTCCAGTTGGCCTGGTGAAGTCGAGTGTTAGTTTTGCTCTTCACTTCATATAGCCAGGTACTCCCAGCTCACCTGGAATTGTTCTGAGCCAAATGTCTTTTGAAGGTTCCCAACTACACCAGTCCTGTTTCATATTTTCTTGGGCAGTTTTTTGAACAGTCTTCGCCCTCTCACAACAAAACTATTTTCCTTCACGTTTGAGGATGTTGCCTGTCTAGCCTTTTGTTCGGGAACACGACATATGCTTTCTTTCTTTCCACTGTTGTTTGAGTGGTTACAGAGTTCAAAGTGAGATTAGGGGCTAGTTCCCCATTATTTTCCAAATGTAAATACAGTAATAGTATACCTTTCTCTTCTTTCCAGTGAATAGAAGTTTAATTCACGTTACCTTTCCCAGTAATTTAGTTCTGTGTATCCACTGATCTTGGTTGTGGAGCTTTTCTGAATCCCTTCTAGTTGACCGATGTCTTCTTTTTTTATAGGGTTGTTAAGACGAGTAACACTCCAACTTGGATATGATCAGTGCTTCCGAAAGAGGAAGCATTATATTCCTGTCCCTTTTAAAGGTTCTCAGTGTCTTGTCTAGTTATTCTTTTTGCTTACTGTTATCTTATTTTGTTTCAAATTTCCCATCATCAGTCATTGCAACTAAATCTTTCGCTTTAGTTTCTCTGAACTTCCTGTCCATTTGGGGCATAGTATTCTATGGATTTTAGCTCCTCCCTTCTTTTGTACCTTAATAGCTGAAATATCTCCGTGTTAAATTTCATATTATTGCCTTCAGACCAGTTGTAGAGTATGTTCATGTGTGTTTGTAGAGATTTTGTAGTGCGTGCCAATTATTATGCAGTTATCATTTCTGACATAGAGTAACTTTTTATAGAAACAAGGTGTCAAGGTGTAATCCTCAGCACTTATTCATATACAAAAGAGTAGGCCGTGTTGTAATTTAAAATAATATTTATTCATAATTAAAAGTTGTTAAAAAACCTCCAAAACTGGTGTCTCGGTATTATGCAGGTATTTTAGAATCGGTATAAAATGTCCTTCAGTGTCTTGCATGCTAGTGATATATGGGAAAAAAGATGCAGAACAGTTCAATATGCATTATTTAATTAAATGTAGAACAAAATTAAAATAACGTATATTACTCGCTTATGTGACCACCTTTATTCTTAATCCCATCACAAACCCTTTTATCAATAGACCCTGCGAGATTTCTAATTTCAGCTGGTGTAATGTTTATAATAGCAGTTTTTATTGCCGCCTATAATGCCTATTTGTTTGTGTGTGGCTTGCCACCATCATACACCCTCCGATTCGCGATCGACCATGGGTTCTCTAAAGGATTGATATATGGAGATGCTGGTGGCTGATAGTGACGCGGGATGCGTGGGAAGGGCCGTTGTCATGCATAAAGATGTTTTTTCACTTAAAACCTGAGAGGCTGGCTCTTATACCATTGGCAAAAGTAAGTTTGGCACTTTCATCTACTTTAAAAGGTTCGATAATTTTGTCATTCACAATGCCAGCCAATAACATAGTACCTCCGCCTCCGTGCTGTCGCCTAAACCGCATGGGTGCGTTTCTATTCATTAAAACAGAGCCTCAAGACCAGCTATTAGTACCGTCCATAGTTGCCCTACATTCATTTGTGTATTTTCATGTATTGCAGGGCCCATTCCAGACCCTGGTTTTTGTTTTGCAATTAAAGGAGACCAGAAAAAGTGGCATGCTTAGCTACTTGACGAAAGATCCCACAACGTACGCTTTTGGATAAATCTGGAATTACAACCATTTGAAGTATTTGCTCGTTATGTTTCTGACCCACTCCTTTGATACTGCGTATTTCCCTTGGTGTTACGCACTTAAACCCTTTACCTTCGTTCTTACTCTCTTTATTAATGTTATTTAATGAATTCTTGATTGTCTGATGGTGTCTAGATAATCGTTTTGGTATGTCAAAAGTTGTTTGACCTTCACCCAAGTTTTTAACAATAATTTTTTCTCGTTTGGTGTCAGATCTGATTTCTTACCCATTATTATTATTACTGACAATGTTCTGGAAATAAGAAAGACTGCAATTAATAAGGTACCTAATTGTAATTCAAAATTTGAAGTACATTATTCGCATAATATCGAGACAATCCAGTTTTTCAATTTTCAACATAACCATTTTAATTATGAGAGAATGTTTTAAATTACGACACAATCTACTGTGTTGTATATGAATAAGTGCTGAGAATTACGTCTTGACGCATCTTTTCTCTAAAAAGTTGTCAGAAAATGATAACTGCATAATAACTTGGCACACACTGTTATATCTGAGTTTTTTATTTTTCTACTAATTTTGGTGTAATCATCAAAGATTTCCGATGTGCTGTCATCGGTAATTTCATGATATATATCAGTTAGCTTAATTACAAATAGTAATGAAGCTTATACAGTTTCTTGTGGTACTGAGTTAAGGATCTCTGACTTAGATGAAGATATTCCTTGGACTGTGACGACATGCTGCTGCTCACTTAGGAAACTATCTATCTATTTTCCTACTGTTCCTGTTATTCCCATATATTTTAATTTGTGATATGATTCCACGGTCACGCTTGTCGAACGCTTTGGCAGTCTGTGTATATCACATCATAGCTTTCGTTGTTTTCGAGTGCCATCACTAATGTTATAGTGTTCTATTAGTTGTGGTAGGCATGATCTTCCAGACCAGAATCCACGTTGGTTATCATTTAATTTTTTCTGTCTCCAAAAAGTCAGATTTTTTCTCACTATTCTTTCAGATATTTTGGTAAGATGAGATGTCAGCGACACTGGCCTCTAGTTTTTAGTCTCAGATCGATCCCATCCTTTATATATTGGAACTATTTCTCCCGTTCTAGTGATCGTCAGCTTATCCAATATAGGGCTTTAACTATTTCATTCTAAGAGTTCTTAATCAGTGTAGCATTCCATTTGTCCGCGCCTGCTGCCAAGAGCTTTTAGTTTTCTTATACTAGTGTGATATCTGTTGTGAAGTCAAAATCAGTTAGACTTTCCCCCTTGTAATTCTTCTTCGAGGAACGCATTTCTATCCCATATTATTTTATCAGTTTTGAGGATAATGAAAGCTGATTCGTGCTGAGCTTTTAATATTTCAGATACTTCCTTTAGTTTATACCATGGATTAATGCATTGTTTTCATTCTTCAAAGGTCCGATAGTTGCATAATTTTTCCTCTTCCTTTTTGCAAAATTATAGAAGTATTTTAAGTTGAGCTTTATCGTTTCTATAGCGTCGTAGTCTTCTTTTTCTTTACACACGTTTCTTTTGTCTCAAACCTGCTTCTCTTTCCTCTTTGTTGTGTTTTGGGACGTTTTTCCACAATTTCCAGCGTCTTCTCTTCGAGGATTATTAATTAGCATCTCTTTCGGAGTCTTATCCGTAAAGATGGTTTTGCAGTCTATTGCCTCCCTGCTGGATGTAATACCTTCCCAGTTGATAGTTTTGGAGTAAAAATTAAAAATTTCTAATTTGTCTCTTTCCTACCTCGTTGCTTTTATAATAGATGTTATTTCAATAATGATTTCAATATTTCAGATGTCGTGATCTGATATTATAGTTAAGGGTATTTCTGTTATTAATTAGGTTGCTGCTGTTTGTGAATACCAAATCTAGGCAGTTTTCTCGTACAGTATTTTCCGTTATTTCTTCTATCAACATAAATTCATCAACTATAGATAGCAACATGTTTGCCTGCTTCTGGTCCAATCGTTTGCCTCCCATTTCTTTGTTTATACATATATTTCTTCCTATCCTTTTGTATTTCATAAATGGAAAATTAAAATCAACACGAATATTATTTGAGGTTAGGCAGTGTACCGCTTTCATCATGTTCCTGACCTCTGTAATGGTATCTGAGAATTTTGTAGTTCGAGTGTTCGGAGGTCTATACATTACAATTAGTTCCACGTTTAATTTTTGAACTTTTGTTACTACTGATTCTCTGTAGTTGTGTGAAGTACTTACTGTATAGCCATTTCCTGGTATATGTTTTTTTCGTGTGTATAAATTTCCTTTTCGTCTTATTGTTCTGTCGTCTCGAAATATAGGTATTATAGTGTCAATTTGTATTTCTTTTTTGTCAATACTAAACTCAGTTTTCACGGCAGTTCTTTAGATGGGTTTCCATGAGGCATGCAAAGTCTGCTCTTGTTTCTTGCACGAGTCCTTTCATGTATGTGACTTTGTCCAGGTAATGGTTTGGTTTTAGGCCTGTATGTTGACTACGATTATTTTTATCTTTTCGTTTTCAAATATGCAATTTCTCCCTGCATTTATTCTGTACGGCTCTCCGGTTAATATTCATCTTTTCATCCGCTCACGCGCGGTTAAAACGGTACAATAATATTGAATTGCCATTCAAAAACTGACTAAGAAATATATATATTATATATATATATAATTATATATATATATATATATAATATATATATCTTGTGTTGTGCAAATATTTGTTCAAATGTACTTTTTTAATAAAATATATTTCCTGTTTTGGCTATAATGTACTTTTTTCATAAATATTTTCCTGGTTGGGCTATTTTTTCGCTACTCTGCGACTAATTAGTTGGTTGGGTTTTGTTCTGGCTATTTTTTTTTCTAATTGGATTCAGTTTAGTGGTGTTGTGATAAAATTATGACGGTGCCATTCGTGTGATTTTGGATGTGAAACTTGATCGTCATGTGCCCAAGATGAAGACAAAAGATTGGATGTTTTTATCAATTACGGCGTTATTCTCTCATCCTTAACTTGCCCGAAATGTGACAGCGAGTGCCTAATACGAAAAGATCAGAAGATATTTAGGTGAAATAACCAATATTAACCTGTTAGGTCGTGCAAAACACCTCAAAATTGACCAGAAAAGTTTGTTCTCATCATAAAAACAGACTGGGTGTAAAAACGAATAATTACTGGCTCTCCAATTACCGTATTTGTCGACTGTGTTTGTATTTATTGAATGATACTTAGTAACTGAATTATGTTGGCTACGTTTAAAAAACTTGTTAACCCGTTTGCTGATGGTTTTGGCCGGCTCACCTGTCGTGTTCCTTTGAGGATAGTGGTGGTAACGGCATTTTTGCTCAGTTGCAGCATCTCTCGTATCTTGCACAAGTTTCGCGGATACTAAGGTAGTAGTAGTAGTAGTAGTTTTTTCCAAATTTAAGATTTCCATTTTCTTAATAAAGCTGCATAAAGCGGATGCGCGTAGATGCATTGCAAATATAGTGGGAATTCTGATCTATGGTCTATTGGCCAAATTATCTATTAAACTTCTCTCAAATGACTACCACATTTCGATTGAATATATATTTTAACTCTATAATTTGTGTAACCTATTTGCACTTACACTCAGTAAATTTTACTTAACTTAAATCCACGGACTCACTATTTTCTACACACTAGGAGAAAACAAGCGTCCATTTCCCACGAGGTATAAACACACACACACACACACACACACACACACACACACACACCACATATATATATATATATATATATATATATATATATATATATATATACACCTTTCAATCTTTCAAAGGTTCCGCGCGATGATTCTTCATTTCACGAAGGTCAAGCTTGTCGCCCCCCCCCCCTTTTCTCGAGTTGGCCTGGTGAAGTAGTGAGTTGGTTCTTGTACTCGTCCTCACATAACCAGGTACGCCCGGCTCATCGGGGATTGTTCTGAGCCAGGCGTCTAATTTTCTTTTGAAGATGTCTACTGCAACACAATTCGTATTCCTTAGGTCTTTGGACAGCTGATTAAACAGTTTTGGTCCTCTCACAACAAAACTTTTCTTTCAGGGTTAAGGATGTTCCCTGTCTAGCCTTTAATTTGGGAACACGACGCAGTCTTCCTTTTCTACTTTCCACCGTTGTTTGGGGAGTTACAGGGTTCAGAGTAAGATTAGGGACTAGTTTCTCCATTATTTTCCAAGCGTAAATAATGGTGTATCTCTTCTTTCCAGTGAATATACGTTTAGTTCGCGTAACCTTTCCCAGTAATTTAGTTCTTTGAACCCCTTGATCTTGGCTGTAAAGCTTCTCTGAATCACTTCTAGTTGTCTAATATCTTCTTTTTTATATGGGATGTTAGGACCGAGCAGTATTCCAATTTGGGTGTGATCACTGTTTTCAGGAGAGGAATCATTATATTCCTATCCCTTCGTTTAAAGGTTCTCAGTATCTGCCCAATTATTCTCTCTGCTCTGTTTACTGCTATCTTATTTTGTGTTTCAAATTTCGCATCATCAATCATTACAACCCCTAAATCTTTTGCTCTGGAATTTCTCTGAATTTCCTGTCCACTTGTGGTATAATATTCCATGGATTTTAGGTCTTCTCTTTTTTCGTACCGTAAGAGAGCTGAAATTTCTCGGTGTGGCCTCAAACACATGGCGAGGACAAGTATGTAATCATGTTCGGTGGTCTGCACATTGTGATGCCAATGTGGAAAACATTCGGGGACTACTTGGAGGCGTCTGGGTGGACCACTGCACTGACCCAAACAGGCATCGCCTCTTCTGGCACAGCTGACTCCTTCCTCAAGGCATCCCACCTCACCAGGACAAGGCATGCCCACCAAGTGAATGCTCTGGCCAAGCTCCAGCAGAATGCCTTCACACACTACTACTGAAGGACCGCATGATGAGAAGGCCAAAGAAACGGAGACAAGATATGATCAGTCAGAGTCCAACATTTCAGTACTGGGATACCATTCTCAAGATGGAAATCTTTGGTCTGATCTTCGTGCGGGCCCACCGAGAACGAGACTTCCCTCTGTATGTGGAATCACTCAAGGCTTTGGTTGGTTAGTTCTTTGCCCTTGACCATCACAAACTATGCCAGGTGGATTCTCGTGCACCTACGGAACATGGAGAGCCTACCTACAGCCATCCAAGAAGAATTCGAAGACAACGGCCACTGGGTTGTTTCAAAGACAACCAAGCGATTCTCATCCATACCAACCGACCAGGCTCACGAGCAGAACAATGAGTTGGTGAAGGGTTCAGGGGATGCAGTGAGACTGACTGACAGAATCCTTCAGCTTTCAAGAAGTGGATGATAGCTGGACCTGATCAAGCACGACTCTCCAAGAGTTTGAGGAGGAGTACACCTCAGAAGAAGAAAATCAACATCACCACCATGAGGAAGGACTGTCAACACAGAAGACATTCAAAGAGCAAACACTCGGTCTGGTTCAGGCTATCTCTGAGATGAACAATCCTTTCCTAGACTACAGCCCTGAACTTTTCACACTGGACACACAGAATGTCATCGACGAGTCTGTTGTCAACACAGTCTGTACCGTGGAAGCAGTGGGCAGGGAGCAATACAACGCCTACCGTCAGTCAGTGCTAACTGACCGCAAACGCTCTATCCATGAGCCCATCAAGAACAACTCCCTGTCTCTGTTTAGTTGCCCAACACCCAAGTCAAAGACCAAGCAGCCAGGGCAGATCTCACTGCTGAAGGATGATGTGACACTTCTCCAGATTATACATAGTCATGCAGCAGAGGGATGGAGGCATGGGTGCCTTTGTCAAGCATGAAAATCCACATTCTCTCTCTCTCTCTCTTCTCTCTCTCTCTCTCTCTCTCTCTCTCTCTTGACAGAGGTAAGCTACGACAGGGGAAGAAGGTGAATCTCCTGAGCATTCTGACCCACGAGGCAGATGAGCCACAGTCTTCGATGTGAAAATACTCGATTGTGCTGCTGTAGTGCACCTCCTGCCAATCATCAACATCATCACGTTTGATGAATATGCCAGTGGTGTCTTTCTTCCCCACATTATGCAGCAGTTGGAGACCTCTGCAAGAGTTAACGTGGTCTGGGACGCCTATGTATCCAGCAGCATCAAAGAGTCAACCAGGGAGAAACGCGGCAAAGGCATCAGGAGGAAGGTTGCCGATCGAAATAAGATTCCAGGGAACTGGCCAGATTTCATGTGTGACCCCATCAATAAACAAGAGCTCTCTACATTCCTCTCCAGCAGGGTGGCATCCACCGAATACCCAGAAGGCAAGCAGATCTTGATCACATCTAGCAGCACAGTTGTCAGCAGAACCACCAGCCACTGCATGCCGAAGTGTGACCATGAGGAAGCAGATGCAAGAATATGATTCATTGCAAGATGCCATCGA